>PVKN010001405.1:0-29158 GCA_004027915.1 Capromys pilorides
CGGGGGAGGAGAGAGGAGACAATCAGTGAAATGTACATGAATAAGTCATGTTTGTTGGATTTCAATCCTTGGCTCCTCTCTGTTCTCTCCTTTTGAGATCTCAACCAAGCTTAGAACTTAAGTTATGTCACTTATGAAGATAATTAATTTGGAAAAGAAAGATTTGTAATGACCATGATAGTATGACACTGGCTAAGCTCTCCTAGGTAAAAGAGATTAGACTTAATTTTAGAAAAACTAAATCCCATCATGTGGGAGAACAGCCCAGGAGGAAGCCAGTTTCCTACCACTCATGGAAGTAGGGAGGAGAGATAAGAAAATACCTTGTAACTACATTATTAATCTGTCTCATGATCAGGCTGCTTTTCTAAACTGTTTTCCTAGCATTAATGAAGCTAACACTTCGATGTGTTTCAAAACAGAAAAAACAAACAAAAAACAGGTGGAGGGCTGGTGAGATAGCTTAGCATTGTAAAGTGCCTGCTTAGGCAGGTGCAGGGGACCACAGTTCGATCCCCAGCACCACATGCCAAGGAAAGCCCTCCCTCAGGGCTGGCTGAGCTGGCAAAAAAAAAAAAAAAGAAGGTGGAGAGAAAGCCACTTTTTGAGAGTATGGCCAAGGAGAATGACCCCTTTCACATTCCCCAGTTTTCTTCACCTGCCACCTTCAGGAGGAAAAACTACATAGCCTATTGTAGCCTTCTCAAATTGATAGAGAAGATCTCCTTGAAAGGAATCATTTTATATAAAAGGTACTTGACAGCGAAGTTAATGACTTCAAAAGTTTCACCAAGAGGCCTGGGGAGATAGCTCCGTGGCACAAGTGCCTGTTTGGCAAGTGTAAGGTCGTGAGTTCAAACGCCAATCCTGCCAAAAAAAAAGTTTTACCAAGTAAAAGTATTCAGGTTAAAAATCACCTGTCAGGATTTTTGGAAAGACGATTCCTTTGTTGAGTTGGAATTTAGAAAAAGTATCTTCTGAGGTCACCTACAGACACTAGTTTCCCCCATGACCAAATTTACATTTGAAATCTTGATCTCCCTCCTGAAGTCAGAGAGCTCTAAACTCAAGACTTTAGAACTCATATTTCCAAACCATAGACAGAGAGATTAAGGTACTGCTTAGCCATCTTTGAGCTCCAGTGCCACTCCTCTAAAAGTCTCAAGGAGAGAATTGACCTTCCTCTTGAGACCGTTCTGCCTCTGATTTCCACCAGTAGAATCACTGTCCTTTCTACTCAGAGGCATACACACTGGAATCCTCTCTGCCTTCATCCTTTGTTCTTACAACTAGTCATCAATGTGGTGTCATTTCTCCTAATCAATATTTCTAGCTTCCCTCCTTCATTCCCCCCTGTACCACCCCAGCCTTACCTATGCATAGCTACCTTGTGTATGGCGAACCCTAGTCTCATCTACTCTGCATCATGCTATGTATTATCTTAGCTATTACCATCCCCACAACTTCATGGTTGGAAGAAATCCAAGAGTTCATCTTGCTCTGCCTCCTATTATGTATGAACCTTTGCTACAACATTTCTTCTTCCATCAGTATTGTCTCACTCAGAAGTTGTCAGTAGCTTCTCTTGCCTGATATACATATATCCATATATATATGGTTCTTATTTCCTGACTTTTCATTTCTGCTTTCCTTCCCATTCTCTACAAATACTGGACCTACCTCACCTCTGGTCCTTCACAACATCAGCCATTATTGCTGGTTTTCCCACTACTGTGCCAAAGTCCTCACACTATTTCTGCCTCCAAGTTACAAATACTTGCAGATATTTTTAAGGCAGATTTTTTAAAAAGTTCTTTTATTATTATATTTTATTATGTTAAAGGTTCAGAGATAGATCTGGTCCCTTCTGTCTTTATCTTCATGGGTCTGTCTTGGTTCTGTTTTCCTTAGTTTTGGCTTCACTCTCAAGTCACCCTGTCTGTGTAGTACCAAATTATCACTGATAGCTCCAGGCTGCATCCTCTGAGGAGGCAACCCCTAAAAGAATAGAGCTTCTCCAAGCCATAGTTTCAGCAAAAGTCTAAGGATTAGGTGTCACTGGGCTGATCTAGATCAGTGGTCCATTATGAATGCTCACAGTGGCTCTATGGATAGGGCATTATGGGTCAAAAGAAATGAAATGGAGACATAGTCATTCCTTCTGCTCAAATGCTGCTCTAGACCTCTGCAGCCTCTCCTCCAGGGTCCAGCCCATATCAGCTTCCTCAGAGGGACCATTTTATAAGCTGCTTTTTGTGACCATGAACTCCTGTTACACTTCCTGCAGCATTTCTAAGCTCTAAAACTAGGTGCTGAGGTTCCTAATGGAAGAGATCACACCATATGCATTATTATGTCTGTTTTCCTTATAGTGTCTAGGATGGTCCTTTGCATAATTGATGCAAAATAATATTTTTTGTTGCCAAAGGTGGTGTGTGTGTGTGTGTGTGTGTGTGTGTGTGTGTGTATGTAAGAAAGACAGATAAGTGCACAGGAAAAGGAGATATTCTTCTCCCTAGGAACATCAGCAGGCAACCCCCAAGCTTGCATAACTGAGGCAAGCATTTGATCATCTTAATGGCCAGGGATGTGGCTCAGATGAGAAGACTATGTCGTTACACTCCAACAAGTGAAGCGGTGAAAGCATACAGGATGCATGCTACCTTTTTACTCTGACCTCAGTTACAGCAGGAAGAAACAAAAATGAATAGACTGCAAGGCAAAAATGAAGACAAAGAGGTGTGGACTTTTTAGAAGAAAAACCCATCTCCATATCTGAAGGGGACAGAGTTACTTATTCTCAGTAAAAATACGATCCGTTTGCTCTTACATTGTTCAGTTATAGCCTGAATTTACCTCTTTTCTTCTGTAAGAGTGACTGTGTGTGTGAGATCATGTGATTTTGTGTGTATATTTTTTATGGAATCAGCGCCTTTGATGCTGACACTGTGGTCTCTGGTCCTGTGGCCCTATTTCTCAGTAAGTAATTCCATATATTTATTCACTTTTATTTGTAAAAACAACTTTGAGAAAATTCTTTTAAGTTCCTATCACCTTGTTTTTGCATTCCTTTAAATGGAAGGAATTTTGATGTGGTTTAAACCTTTTAGAGAATGAAAGATTTTCCAGTTTTATAAGAAGCAAGACCTTTGTTTATATAAAATTGATCTAAAGAAGATATTCAGGATCTTATTAACTTGGGCCCAATTAAGTTTACGAGCTTGAAAGGTCTCTTTAGAAAGGAAACTATGAGACTTTATCATAGACCTGGAATGAGATTTAGGGATCCTGTAGATTGGTGTTTCAGACTTTAACATGTGTAAGAATCACCCACAATTCTTGCCTACTAAATAGATTTCTGGACTTTATGCCTAGGGCTTCTGATTTTCTAGCCCTAGAGCAAAGCCTAGAAAAGCATTCCTATGATTCTAATGAATTTGAACCATAAATCTCTAGCTCTAGAGAAACTTGACCCAGTCCAACCTCCTGTTGTTAGGCATGAAGAAATAGCCAATAGTTGCAAACTATTGAAATCATATGGCCATTAGCCTGAGACTATAATAACCAAGGTTGCCTGATAGCTGTCCAGAGCCTTGCCTCTGCCTGTTTTATAAGAGGCATCAGAGCCAGTAGTTAGAAATGTAGATCCAGGAGTCAGACTGTCTGGGGTTTTGATACCCACCAAACCTTGTACGTTGTTTTATATCTCTAAGCTTTACTTTCTTATTCAGTAAAGTCAGAATAACAATGTTATCTATTTTCAATGATTATTAAGATTACATATGATAATATATGTAAAACACTTTGTACAATGCCCAGTGTATAATAAGTTCAGGTTAATACTTAAATATGATTCTCAGCTTTTGATTATTATTCATAGTAAATTATCTTAGTATTTGAACTTTTTTTTGTCTGTACAATTTTCAAAAGGTGTGAACACAATTTGGGACGGAATGTTAAGGTGTCTCTGGAACAAAGGTACAGACATCTTTGCTCAGCCTTGGAAAAATGTTTCTCTTGAAATTCTGGCAGTGGCTGACTGGCATGAGATTCCACTGTTCCCAAGTTAGCATCTCCCTTCTGGAGGACTTTTCTTTGTCCTTGTGCCTGTGGTGGCCATGAGGAAATTCATCTGTCTGTGGACATAGAGATGTGGGATCAATAAGTAGAAGGAAGTCAGTTTTGGAAGATGAATAAAGAACTAATGAAAGATCAGTAATGAGAAACCTTCAAACACAAAAATATTTCACCATGTTATAGAATGTTGGTACTGAGAGGAACCACAGAAAACACCTTGACCACCCCCCTTCTTTTCTACATTGAGAAGTGAGAAAAGTAACTATGCTAGAGACAGAGCTGGAATAAGAATTCAGTTAATTCCTTTCTTCATCAGAAATAAACAAATACATAGCACCTGCCTTTAATGTTAACAAAAGGTCCTCACAAACCAGTGAGATTTTACTGTGTAAGCACAAGTTCATGACCCTGTAATAAGACCAAGATCAAACATATATGTATCAGTGTACTTGGATTTAAAGTGTCATTGTTTTTCTTCCCCACCTTGGAAAGTAAAAATAGGCCTGCCTAGTTGAAGGGATAATTTGAATGCAATAAGAGAAAACGAACCTTTTTCTTTTGCATCTGACTGGATTTCTTGTGTACGGTGAGCCTATGTTCCAAGGTAGAGATGGCTGGAAGATCATAATCACCTTTACTGTTCAGCTTCACAAGGGGCTGAACATCAGGTTTAATGGGACTTGCCTAAAAACTACCAACCAGCCGGTTAATCAGAAACAGCCCTTTCTAGGTCCTGCCTATGGTGGCAGATTTATATTAACAAATGACACAGTATAACCTTGGTGTGATGTAAACACTTCTACCAGATTTGATTTCATTCTAACCCATAGTACCTGGCTACACTCAGAGCTACCAGTCTTGTCTCTGTGAACCAGATATAATGTGGTCTGACTTGAAGTAAGGCCCAGGGAGAATTCTTTTGCTGACAGTCCCAAAAAGTAGCCACCCTGCTTTTGCTCTCTTGGTTTGAGGCCTGGTGTGTGCCTGCCATTGTGAGGACACAAAGGGGATAGGAACAAAGCCTTCCAAAGTGCTTGGTGAGGGATGGCTATTGGAGCCAGTGGTATGTGGGTCTCAGCCTTTGTGAAGGGTCACTGGGGATTTGTGAGAACCTGTAAACTGCCACGTCAGGAAGAACCACTGCTATTCTCAGCAACTGGTAGCTGGTGGCAGCTGCCAATGATTTTTTTTTTTTTTGGTTTTTTTTTTTTTTTTTCCGCGTGTGTGTGTGTGTGTGTGTGTGTGTGTGTGTGTGTAAACTTAGACCACATACTGCTCTTCTCCTGCTGATTCTTTAAATGGCCCTCTCAGAGTGGCAGATGATGACAGTTCTCCAGATGTGGTAGCAGCTTTCTTGTTCATCCTATGGTGTGCCAGAGTTATTGATGAAAATAGAGCCACGTACCCAGCACCTGTGGACCCAGCTGCATGCACCATGGGTAGCTGTCAGAGCAGCCCTGCCATGCCCAGCTGGAGGTGCTGAGCCCCATCCTCATGTTGATAAGCCCACTTTTCTGGAATGCAACATTTGCATTGGAAGAGCAGGGTAGGTTCTGCAATTGTGGGATGTGTCTGATCCACTCCCCTCCTCCTTTATGTGACTTCAGTGTCACAGGGCAGTAGTTTCCCTACACATTGTCTCATCCACTCGTCTTAGGGAAGGTTCCTACAGCACTGCAGAGACTGCAGAGCATAGGACATACTGGATGGTCCTTTGGTGGGCACCTGTGGTATTGTCTGCCTTGCACTCTGCCTGCCTTCTGAGAATCCTGCATGAAGAGCCACTCTTCATCTTCCTCCTCTAGACCTATTGGGTGCTGTTCAGCATAGTACTTCACCTTTTTGGTCACAGAACTGGGCCATTTAGATTTCTTGTCTAGGACTTTACTAATTGAAAGGAAAGGAAGCACTGTGATAGTTAAATTTGACTGTGCCATTTTAATTAGCTTTGGGATCCAGGTAAAGGGGTGTTGGAGCACATTTGTGACAGTCTCTAGGTGGGTCACAGAAATAGGACATTGGTGTCTGTATCTGGCCCCTTGCCTCTTCCTTCTATTGTTGCTTCCCTGCTGCTTTCCAGCAGCCATGAGCTAAGCAGCTTTATCCCACCACATCCTACTGCCACACTTTGCAGCTTGCAGCACCCAGTAGGTCTAAAGGAGGACGATGAGGCTCCTAAACCCATGTGCTAAATTAAATATCTCCTCCAGTAAGCTGTGGGTGTCGGGCATTGTGTCCCAGCAATAGGAAAGTTGATTGATGCAAAGCATCTTGTTTCTCAACCATGAAGCTGAGACGTGCTCCTGAGAGCTGAGGGCAGCCATGTTTTAAGCTGCATAGAAGATGCGAGCCAGCAAGAGAATTAAGTTGATTATCAGGAAGAAGAGAGGAGGAATAAAGGCCTACAAGCATCCAGAGTCTGGGCTTACTGTCCCAGGACTCAGCTGTCTACCTGCCCTTTCCTCAGTTTGATTGCCTAAGCCAATACATTCTCCTCTTTGCCTAAAGATAATTTAAGCTGAATTTCTATCACTTATGATAAGAGTCCTACAAATATAGTCCCCTTGACTTTTGCTGAGTCTCTACTACGAAACCACCCTGCTCTTTTCTGGCTCCACAGCCACATCTCCCCTTCCAGTCTCTGAGGAGAAGGGTGTTTCTTTCTAAGAGTGGTGGTGATTGTGGCACCCTCTAGGTAGACAGTGGCTGCTCCAGTCATTGCACCTTTCTGTAAGCTCAGAAGTAGTGCTGGGCTTCTTCCAGCTTCCACCTTGTGTTGTAAAACATTTATTCCAAGGTCTCACATGTCACAGCTCAGAAACTCTGAGACTAGGAGGAAGATTGGGACTCGCTGTAGCTTTCACTTCACCAACAAATCTCAAGTCTGCACAGTGAAGTCCCCACAGTGTTGCTAAGCACAGTTGTAGGTATCTCAGTCCAATGTGGAGTGTCAGGTGAGCGTCACTGATTACCTTCCATTAGGATGTGTTTCCACAGCCAAAGACCTGCTCTTCCTGGAATTAAAATGCCACCTCAGCCAATACAAGGGATATTTTTTCTCATCCCCAAATCAGTACCATTGTCCACTCCTTTGTCTTATATCATTATGTAAAAGTGTATTTTTCTATTTCTGTATATAAATATGTTTCTTATTCTGTTGCAAATTGCTTTTTTTTTTTTTTTTTTTTAGTGGAACTGGGGATTGAACTCAGATCCTTACATTTTCCAGGCAGTGCTTATTCTACCGAGCTATCTCCACAGCCCCGCAAATTGCTTTGATAGAATCTGATATTTGGATCTTTTATGAATGAGATAATTCAAGAGTATTTTAGAAGAAATATAAGATGAAGGGCTCTGGAATTAGCCTGGCTGGACTTCTAGGTCTGTTGCTTACTAATGCTATCCTCTGATATAACTTACTAACCCCTCTATGCCTCAGTTCCCATATATGAGAAATGGGAACATTAATACCTATTATACAGAGTTATTCCAAGGAGTTCATGTTTTAAAGACATATAGGACTCAACATAGTATTTTCTATAAATAGTTGTTTCACATTGTAGCCTGTGGGGTCTCATTTCTTATATTATAGTCAGTTCTTTTTCTTCTGGGAAATATGATTTGTCTCAATCAGCAGAAAGGAGACCAAGAGCACACAGAAGGAAAAGGATGCAAGAACAACTTATTGTTCTGAGCAAAGAGCAGATTACCTCTTCCATACTGCCCAAGGTCAAAAGAGCATCAGCCTCTGAGGTAGAAAGTCAGGCTACTCATGCTTTCTGTGCCCCCTTCACAGGACTGCCTGTGTGGGACAGGGGACCACAGCTGAAGACTGAAGGGTAGGAGGAATACAGCCACCAAATGGAGTAAGAAAATTCTCAAGAATTAGTGCCAGCATGGGAAAAGGCTGGACATCAAGACCAGGAGGCTTAGTGAGATTCCTCCGTGGATCAAAAGGAGCAGTGAAGAAAAGCAGCAGAAGAAAGAGTGCCGGGTCCTGTGCAGAAAGGAGCTGGCTCTGAGGGGATGGTGGAGCCCATTCCATGATGTCTCTTTTGTGGCCTAAAGGATCCTTTCTCTTCCCACTTCTTAGTCACATGGTTTAATTTTTGCATTTCTTTGATATTGACGAAGCTATGTACATCATGTCATTTTACTTTTTTTCAGACTCTCCTTTTATGATTTCTTGCTAGATGCTTATTCCATTTTCTTACTGCTTTTCCAAGCCTTTGACCTACTTGTCCATGTGTGTTACATTGATATAAATAAAATTGCTGATGTTCAGCCACTTCTGGTTGACCAAAATAACAATGTTGTCTGATCCAAATGAATATTTTCAAACCAGATTATAAAAGTAAGTTCCGGGAGGAGGAGCAGGACCACAGCCACCTGCTGTGAATCCCTGCCACTGCAGTCACCTGTCACTGACAGAAACTGGCTAATTGCTGGGATAGGAAAAAGCTGCTTTGCCTAGATTGTGGCACTTGGTGCCTAACACTGCAGTGAGAGCTACTCATACACCTCACAGCAAAACCATGGCCTGAGGCCGGAAGACGGTAGCCACTGCAGAAGTGAGGGAGCATAGCCCAGAGAGCTGCAGCAGCTTCTCCAGGGTCACACAGCTGGTAATTGGCAGAACCCACACTCAAATGCAGACAACTTGGCTCTCTCGGTAGTCTTCATCTCTACATCACAGAATGATATCTGGCCACACACTGGAGTATCATTAAGTACTCATTTGTCTTTTATCATAGACTGCTAATATCATTAATGAAATGCTCAGCCTTCTCACTTTGGGGATATTGTGGTATCGTTGTTGACTTGGATAAGTTTGCTGGAAAAACTCTAATGTAAGTGGTGTTTTGTTTTGTTTAATTTCTGTATTCGGTATAGGGTCTCACTATGCAGCTCAGACTTGTAGTAACCCTCCTGTTTTCAGCCTCCCCAGCACTAGGATTATATACATGCGCCACCATGCCCAGACTGTCTCAGGCTCAGTGTGCCCTGGGGGCTGGGCCAGCAAGACATATAGGACCAGGGATCAAAACCTGCACTTGCCAAAGTAGGTGCTCAGTCTGCTGAGCTATCTTGCCAGCCCTAATGTAAGTAGTATTAATAGATATCTACTTGATGATTAACTTCCGTGCCATTTTACTGCAACTGTCACACTTGTGCAATTCCTGCCACTTTATCCCACTTGTCCATATGCAAATTCTACAGTCTTCACAAGCCTTGTCTCCTGGACTAGGAAACTAAAGCTATGATGGGTGGAAGGCCTTTCCCAGGTCACATGTGTGACTGCCACCCACAGATAAGCCAATGGCCATAATCTCCTTGAGGCTTTCCTTGCATTGACTTGGTATTGCTGAGCTCATTGTGTGACATGGTGAAATACACTAATGCTCAGAAAATCTGTTTTTTACTCTCAGGCTTATCCACACCTGGCATAGCCAGTGACCAGCACTGCCTGTGAAACTTCCTTATGTGATAGACGGGATAGAGGTTCCATCCCTCCCTTTTGTTCTCTGTTGAAGCTAGCTGCCCTCTATTTTTAGTCCATGTAACATGGCACCAGTCCATGGGCATGACATGGTCTTCCAGGAACCCCGAAGGAAGACATCCCATGTAGAAAAGCGTTCCAGGGAGAACATCTGTTAGTTATCTCAGAAATGAAAGTGATGAGCCTCAGATATCAAAAGAAGTGCCTGCAGTCAGAGACAGGTGCAGCTGTAACTGGTTGTGGGAGATGAGCACAAGGCTCCTTATAGAGCAGCCCACACACACTGTGGGCTCTACACTTTGAATCCTAATCATGTACTTACTGGAAGAGATCTCACTGTTAAAACATGAATACATAAATAGAAGAATTCAATAAAAAGGAGTGTGTGTGCGTGTGTGTGTGTGTGTGTGTGTGTGGTGAACTGATAACTGATGTTCTGAAGATATTTTATTGTCCTGTAAGAACATGTGCTGAACACAGAGCACAAACAAGATCACACGGCTCTACCTCAGTCCACAGTGTGCACTGGCGGCACAGCAGTGTGGGGGCAAGTCCAGTTTCTGGCTCTCCATCCTGTGATTCTCCCCCATAACTTGTTTAACTCAGTCTGATAATGCAAGAATCTTTTTAAGCTGCCTGTTAAGATGCCTTCCTTTAATAAATTGGTATTCAAAGTGCCTATGTAGAGAGAAGAAAATAGAAAGCAGGATGTGGGGGAAAGAATATACATTATAGTCCTGGAAATAGGCACATTAAAAAGAACCAACCCGCCCAGTGATTTAAATCCAACCTGTCCACCCCCATGAAGTTACTGACAGGAAAACAAAAGGAGCTAGCCTGTTCTTCCGTCGGTTGCTTACACTGGTGCCTGCATCCCTACGGTTCACACTTAATATGTAGAAGTAGAGGATGGAAATCACCATGGTGCTTTCATGCAGGAACTTTGGTTGCAGTGAAATGACTTGGCTTGTTACCACTGATCGAATCTTTTTTTGTTTGTTTGTTTAGGGTTTTTTTTTGTTTGTTTGTTTTGTTTAATGTATTTGGTACAGAGTCTCACTATGCAGCTCGGACTCGTAGTGGTACCACTAATAGAATTTTGCTGATTTAAATGGGTATAGTTCTGTACAGTTTGTTGCATTCCCATTAGCTTATTGGCACTGCAGTTCTATATATTTATGGAAGAAGAAACTAAGACTCGCAGTTTAAAAAAAAAAAAATTCTCCAAATTTCCACAACTAGTAAGTTCAAGTCCTCTGGCTCAAAATCACCTGCTTTTTCTACGGCACAACAGCTTCATAAGTCATGTTTTAGTCTTACAGGAACAATGTACTTTTGTGCAAGTATTGCAGAACCATAGCTCTGCAATACTTGTGGGCACCACATTCTAGGAATGAATATAAAAGGAGAAACCAGGAGTGGTGGGGAAGGAAATTAATGATTGTAAGCCCAGACTACACAAGTAAGAAACTTGATGAGACCCTATCTCAAAATAAAAAATGAAAAAGGGCTGTAGCTGTAGCTCAGTGTGTAGGCCTTTTGTTCAATTCCCATTACTGGGAAAAAAAATTAGAGATTTTTTAAAAGAGGCTATAGAGGAAGTAGGAAGCACTTCCTGTGTTCTAAGCACATAAATCTCTTATCTCATTTAATCTGTGTTTTATGTACAATGGCAGCCCTCAACATTTTTGACATGAGGGACCAGTTTGTGGAAAACAGTTTTTCCATGGATAGGGGTGGGTGGTGGGTAGGGATGGTTTGCAGATTGCTGTAAGCTCATTATATCTAGTGTGCACTTCATTTCAGTTATTAATGTTGTATCATAATATAATGAAACAATTATAAAACTTGCCATTATGCAGAATCAGTGGGCACCCTGAGCTTGTCTTCATACAAATATATAATCACAACTGTGGACAGTGGGGGCCAATGACACTCACAATGTGTTGCTGTGTCCAGTCTATTATCTTGTTTGGTTTGCTGTCACTAAAGAAAACTCTTGCTTCACAAAGTGGAATATTAGACATGGAAGGAGGCTTTTCGATACTCCACCTTAACTTTAATCTAGAATCTTTGGAGATTTAAAGTTGTCACAAATATATTTTTGAAGGCTACTATCATTTGATATGTCTAATGTAATTGATTTTCTTCTACAACAAAGTCATTTCACCTATTTTATTCATGAAGGCTCATGGATCTGTGCCTTCCCAGTCAGGGGTCTTTTATGGTTGGGACATAATGCTGAAACTCTTTTGAAAGCTGAAATAAGTGATCATGTACTAGCTAGGGGAAAAAAAAAAAAGGCTCTGGCTCAATCTGTTTCAAAGTCTCTCCTAATACTTGATACCTATCAAAAGTCCCAGTATTCATTCATATCCCCCATAATTTCAGTTTGGCTGTGGATGCAGCCAGCTTATCTGCTGACATGAACACAGCTGTCATTCTCCTCTGAAAAGACAGATTGTGTTCACTGAGAAGGCTGAATGTGTCACACAAATAAATTTTGAAGCATATTCTGTGTCATTAAAATGTGCTCCTAGTGGTGACTTTTCCTAAAAGAAATCTGGAGCAGCTCTCATAATTCAAACATTGTGACCAGTGATTTACCTTTAGGAAGCCATATTCTGTGTATAAAAAACATTTGTGAACTGTGTGTCCGTCTCCTCACATAGCTGTGTGAACAGACGTGAATTAGGGGCATTTCCTGTAATTGTAGTTGATAATTTTAGTCACATCCTACAAGATGTTGCTCGGTTCAGGTGACTTTCTTGGCTATGCAGCATTTCTCTGTTGTGTATCATGGTCCATTGCAGCTCAGATTCAGCAGCAAACTCTTTCACCCAAGCAGTAAAACCAGAAAGCTGCTGAGTCATGGCAGCCACTCTGTTTGAGTATGTACTGACACAAAATGATCAATTCAGGGTTCCCAAGTTGATCGCTCAAAGACTTGAAAGCTTTAAAACCATGTTGTTGGTTTGCAACAAAAGTACATAAAACATATCCTCATGCATGTTCTTCTGAAAAAAATCACACAAAAGCAAGTGTTGTAGTCTTATTCTCACATTGGTAGCCTCATCAATCCAAATTTAATAATCCTCAGTAACAATCATGACTCAGATTCTTCTTCTTTTTCATTAATTTGTCTAGTTAAAGTGATAGCCAAAAGAGGAGTATGTGCCATCTTTTGAACTTAAGCCTCTCCTAAAAGTTCATGACAGACATCCTTAGTAGCAGACAGGAACAACTCTTCATTAGTAGTAAAATGTTTCTTAGTTTTTAGCCACTAAGTATGATGCTTTCAGTGCAAACACATTCAAAGTATTGACCTTCAGTAATGGCCTGTTTTGGGGTTCATGGTTTTTGGGGGGTTTTGTTTGTGTGATTGTTGTTGTTTGAAAAATCGAAAAGCCTTTCAGTGCAGATTTTGTTGTTGTTGTTTTTCCATGTGGCAATGTTTTATAGTTTTCATGACTTCATTGGATAGCCAATCACCACATATTATGCAAAGCAGGCTTGGAGAAAGTGACTCACCTGTTACAATGAAGCTATTATTTAAGCAAGAATCTTAGTATTTTCCTTCAAATGCACCTTTTTGTTTGCAGTCTTAGCATCTTCTGCTGCTTCACCATTGCGTCTTTCCCCTTTTCAAAGAATCTCTCTAGTGACTTTTGTTTTTTATTCATTTTGGCTGAGGTTATCTTGAAAAACTATGCCTAAGTTAAGAGCACAGTGGGAAAAAGAGTACAATAAAAGTGGTAAATAAGGGCTGGTGAGATAGCTCAGTGGACTAAGTACTTACTTAGGCAAGCACAGGGCCAGGATTCGTCCCTGGCACAACATGCTTTAGTGTCCCCCCCCCGCCCACCATGGAGTCCAGGTGTGGTGTCGCATACCTGTTATCCCAGCACTAGAGGCTGAAAACAGGAGGGTCACTGTGAGTCCAAGCTGCATAGTGAGACCTTGTACAAAAATAAATAAATAAAATATAAACTAAAAGTAGCAAATAAAATAATAAATAAAATAAAATAATGGAAATACCATATTAGAGAATAAAATGTGTTAGATTCTAACTTAAAACCTGCTTCTAGATACAACTGTACAACTGGAGCACATAACTCACTTGCCGTTATAAAACCTGTCACCAGATGTAGCTGATTGTCACTTGCCACTGACTTACAGTGTTTTGATATCAATTTTTCAGTAACTAATTATCTTCTCTGTGCATTCAGAACTCTCTGCTAATGCTAATCTGTATTTGTAACCATTCTCCAGCACTAGCATCACCACCTCAGCTCCACTTCATATACTTCAGATTATCAGCGTTAGCTCAGTGGTGGCAAACCTATAGCATGCATGTTATTTGTTTTTCCTTTAAGATGAAAGATGTTAATATATGTGTTGATTTTTTTTTTCTACTCAGATTTAATTATAGTGTTCACACTTTGCTATAAACAAGTGGGTTTGGGGTTACACTTGTGTCAAAAGGTTCACCATCATTGCATTAGATTTTTGTAAGAAGCATGCAACCTAAATCCCTTGCATGTGTAGCTAACAGTAGAGCTCAAATTATATGAGAATCTAATGCCACCACTGATCTGACTGGAGGCAAAGCTCATGCAGTAATGAGAGGTGTGGGGAGAAGCTACAAATACCGATAAAGCTTCGCTCCCTTGCATGCCTCTCACTTCTTGCCATGCAGCCCAGTTCTTAGCAGGTCACAGACTAATACCTGTTCATGACCTGGAATTGGGGACCCCTGATTGATAACACTGCATTCTCTCACCTAGCTTATGCTGTGTTCTTGATGGGCCTGTACAATATCAGACTTAAGTGTGTGTAGTTCTAAGTTTTGTGATTGAGTGTGAAATTTTTTTCCATCAGTGTTTTTTATGATTCACATGATTTCTTCTGTGACTTGCTTTTTTGTATTCTTTGCCTATTTTTCTACTTGAATATTTGTTTTTCCTATCGATTTTCCTGTTCATTGCTCCCACTTACTCAAATAATCCTTTATTGGTTCCATGTTATTAAAGTCTTATATTACCTTTAGATTTGTCTTTTTATTTTGTTAGTGATGTCTTTAAATTGTTTTAAAAATTATGAATTTTGGATTTTTTCCACATGGGATTTTTTTTTCTGTACACTTTGTAGTTAAATTTTAGATTAGTTTTGTGGATAAACTCCACTTGTTGAATGGTTTATCTTTTCTCCCACAGAATTTCAGTACTTGACCATATGTCAAATGTCCGCACACTCCTGGAACCTCTGTCTGTTTTGTTTTATTCATCTGGCTATCTCTGTGTCAATGCTGCACTGTCTTAGTTTCCATATAATTAACTTGTTCATCTTCAAATTTGTCTTGAGCTTTCTTATCTCCATGTTTCCACAGGTATTTTAGAATTAATTTTTAAAATTATACATATTCCCCTTCTTACTGTGTGATTTTTGTTGAAATTATACTGTATTGATTTGGAAAGAATTGATATTTTTACACCAATCTTCCATGATGGAATTTGAGTTTCACCTGTCACAGGTGTATGAAGGCCAGAGATCTCTCTGAATAATGAAATGACCTCTGGCTCCTGTCTGGCAGTTTCTCTGTGAGTAGAAAGCTCTTTCTGAATGGTTATCCTTGACCAAATCTTGGGATCATTATGGCCGACAGTTTTCTCAATGGTGAGCTAAAGAGACAAATGATTATCACAGCACGGTTTGCCAAGATTTTTTCTAGCTGAGTGATCAAACGTATGTAATTAGGGAGAAGAAAGTCTATCAGAGCAGTGTAAGGGCGGTGCAGCTCTGCCAGCTGGAATCTGAGGTGTGTGAATGAGAGGGTTCAGACACACCAGGCCACAGTGTGCAGTTCGCACAGGCTGGAGACCATCAGCAAGAGACGAGATTCAAAAACAGAATAATAGGAAAACAGCAGTAGTGTCTTCAAGCCTGCTGAGTTGGACGTGGCCCAGCCAACTTCATTCCCAAGATTATTACCCTTCGGATATGTGTTTTTCTCCTCCTCCCAGTTTTTCTACCATAATACCTAAGATTCAAAGAAAAATGATCGCTGAGTTCTGTCTGAATGGTAACAATACCAATTCTTTACTCTGAAACATTCCAGAACTAGAAGATGACAGCTCCTAAAAAATGAAAACCTGCTTTTTAAAATTCTTAGTATCTTCCAGAAATTGGGGAAAACTGCAGAAATATAAGTATTGGTGTTAGTTGAGGTAGTAAAAATTAGCAGTTTATGAGCTTAATCATAGCCACTGACATGCTAAATTGTTTGTACATTATTTCCAATTGTATAAATACTCATGAGAAGCACAATACTTCTCTTTGTTCAAGAAGTAATATAAACTTGAGGTGTATTCATCAAATTTTTTTAGAAAAGTAAAAGTGGAACTGGTGAAAATATTCCCAACCTTTTAACAAATGGGATACTTTGATAGTTTAGAAACACGGCATTTCCTATCCTAAAAATATTCACTGGAAAATATTTATTTTTTAGTAAAAAGTTTTAACTTTTTTGCTCTGAGGTTTTCAGGATATTTTCTGAGATAAGCAATGGTGTTCATGGATGATCATCACAGCTTTGAAGGATACATTCTTTTCTTCTCCTCCTTCTCCTTCTTCTCCTTCTCCTTCTCCTTCTCCTTCTTCTCTTTCTCCCTCTCTTTCTCCTTTTTGTTTTGTTGTTGTTGTTTTTTTTTTTTGAGACAGGATCTTGCAGTACATGTTGGCCTTGAACTCAACAAAGTAGTCCAGGCTGATAATCCTACTGCTTCAGCCTCCTGGAAGAGCTGGGATTACAAGCATGTGCTGCTACGCCCAGCCTCAAAGATACATTTTATATCAGACGAAAAAAAAATCTGGCTAACCATCAGACCCAACTATTGTGCTAAGAATGCAGATCCTAGGTATCACTCCAGAAAGGCTCTATTAGCCATACATGACAGTTTTCTAGGATTTTTGAAGCAAACATCCTATCTCTAAACTTTTTCCAAAAAACCTACTTTATTTTACCACTACTATGAATTACCCAAAGTTCACAGACTTCTGCTTTCTCTTAAAACTATTAAGAGATAGAAAATGATTTTTTAACATTATACAGAAATTGCTTTTAAAAATCTTATTAGTTAAGAATAGAAAAAGAATAAAAAACCTCCCCCAATGTTTGATAGATAGGTCTCAGACTCATTATGTTTTCTTAAAAAAAAAAAAAAAAAGTATTGCAATTATCATGGGTCCTTCCACAACCAAACCTTGGAGAAAAAAAAAAGGGGTTAGAATTCAGGTCAAGAGAAGAGTCATTCCATTTGAAATATGTTATTTTGTGTAGCTTGGAAAGTGTGCCTAGAAATATCTACTTACTGAAACCTTTGAGGCCATGCTATAGTGGGAGCTGTAACTTTCTGTTGATAAATTTTGTCCCTTCGGCTGTGATTATTGATGTCAGTGGCAATGTTACTTAGAATTTGAGTTTGTTGCAATTGACTCTAATAGAAGTAGAACATTTTCCCATGGACTTAATACTGAGCACTGAAAAAAAGTAAACATTTTTTATAAGATTAGTGTTACATTTTCTTTTATTTCCATGACAAAGATACAGGATAATTTTCCCAGACTAAATTGCAAATGAATATGTTGAGGGAAAGAGAATTCAAAGGAGAAAGAACCTGAGTAGGGGCTGAGGCAATCAGATTTTCTTTAAAGAAAAGTAAGCTAGATGTACAGTTAGATACAAAAATGCTTATGTGTATGAATATAGTCTCTTTAATCAGCAGTTAAGCCATAGAGATTAAAGCACAAGTCCTTCTTGATGTCCCATTTTCTAATTCTACTCCTCTCTCCATAAATAACCCATTATCAGCCTAAATAGTCCTCTATGCTCTTTTTTAAGTACTCACATGCAAATATGTAATTGTATGCTTAAGATTACTTAGCGTTTTTGTTTTGTTTTCTTTTGTGCAGTACCTGGGATTAAACTCAGGACCCTGCACTAGCCAGGCAAGCGCTTATTCTACTGAGCTATCTCCCCAGCCCCAGTAGAGGTTTTTAAAGTATGTATGACACCATACTCTACTCATTATTCTGAGACTTATTTATTCCACTTAATATATGTTAGAGTTCTTTTCAGGTTATCCCACATAGACATTTTAAATGCCTGAGTAATAATTCCATGTTATTAATTTAATTATTATCCATTATTGTGTGCCACAGTCACTTTCCGCTTGTCACTGGGACGAAATAGCTAATACCCAGCACTTAGGAGGAAAGGTTTGTTTTAGCTTACAGTTTGGTCTGCGGTCAGCCAGCTCTGAGGCAGAGGGGCATAGCAGAGGAAAGCTGCTCTCATGCTTGGTGGCAGGAAGCAGAGTGAAGCGGAGAGCTGGGAGGACAAATGCACCCTTCTAGGTCATGCCCCTCTTCTCACCAGACCTCACCTCTTCTATATGGCCCCATGATTCTGTCACCTTCCAGAAGCCCTACCTATGAGCTCATGGGGCCTTTGGGAACATTGTTGATATAAAGCTCAACAATGCACATATTACAGAATTGTTTCTAGTTATGTCAGTTGTAAGGCATGCCCCATCCTTCTGCATACTTCTTTATACCCAAGGAGGATTATTTCTTAGATTCCTAAAAGTAGTATTTCTAGGTTAAAGGAACTACATATTTGTAATTGCATTGTAAGCCACTATTTTACCCTCCAAAATGAGTTTAATCTAAATTTTACCAATTCTTTAGTTTATCATAAGCATTTGATGGCAAGCTTTAAAATGTTCATAATTCACAGTGAACAAAAAAACTGCATTGTATTTTGATTTGATTAAATTTAATCTGTTATGCCTTTAAGAATGTACATATTAGTTGACATGCACACAGATAAACACATACTTTGCCCATATGATCACTGTAAACATGCCTTGATTTAGCATCAAGTCAGCACTGCCTCCAGGGCCCAGTTTGAAGTCAGCTTTGTACAGGGTGCAAGGGCTTGGTGGTTACTATTGCATGAGCATAGGAAAAGGAACAGTGGCTTCTGGACAATACTTTTCCTACTTCATGCCTGGAAATTTCCTTTGAGGAAACTAAACCTTTGAATTTAAGCCCTGACCCTTTCCTAGCAACCTTCACTAACAGAAAAGAGTTCGCCTACAGCAGGAGAGTGTTTCATGGCTTCCAGAGTTGCTTTCAGCTCATTTAATACAGCACTGTGATTCTCCTGTGCAGTCGTCTAGTTTGGCAAGGACAAACAGGGCCTTGAGGCATGAGATTTAGCAGAAAGGAAGTAGCAGAGCAAGGGCAATAGGGTGATCATACAGAGGTCTGATTATCTCTGGGTAGCTCAAAGACTGCATAATGACAGGGAGAGACCTCAGCAGGAAGGCTCCTTTCTTCACCTGGCCACCAGTTGTCCTGAAAATTACCTCATAGACCTACAACTTGGTTCAATGGGTTGTTTCTGACCCAGCATTAGGTAACAGCACCCTGAATCAACTGAAATGTATTTCAAATTTCATTGAAAAGTTTAAATAGCTCAGCCGTGATGTTAGTTAGCTAAGATCTATGAGATGAGACAAGAGCCAGCTTTGTGCTTGAGTACGAAGTTTGGATGATAAATGTATCATTAGAACAATCAGTGTAAGCAATTTGATTTTAATTCATGACAAAGTCATGACACCTGTCTCTTCATGGTGCTATACTGTTGACTGGCTCAGACTCAGAAGGACTAGAAAAATAAATAGCCTATGGTCTCTTCCTTAGTTGCTTAACCCTACTTGTCAAGATTCTGCTCTTTTTTTATTTTTTTACTTTTTTAATTTTATGTATTTAGTATAGGGTCTGCAGGGCCTAACTATGGCGATCAGACTCAGTGATCCTCCTGTTTTAAGCCTCCCAAGCACTGGGATTACAGGCCTGTGCCACCACACCCAGTCTCAATCACCATCTCAGCACGCCCCAGGGGCAGAGCTGGCACAGCTTGTGGTGCCAGGGATTGAACCCTGGTCCCTGCACTCTGCCTAAGCAGGCACTTTAGTCCACTGAGCTGTCTGGCCAACCCAACATTTTGCTCTTGAGTCCCAGATATTTGAGCAAGAATAGGAGCTCACCACTTCTAAAATGGTGCTATAGAAGCAACAAATTTCTAACATCCTTTTGCCCAACCACAAGTTTTCTGGGGTAGAACTCAATAACTACTATGCATTGTAGAAATCTTTTTAAATAAGTAGTAATTGCCATGCGTGGTGGTGCATGCCTGTAATCCCAGCACAAGGAGGTGGGGGGTGGGGGGAGGCTGAGGGAGAAGGATCGCTTTGAGTTTTGAACTGCATAGCAAGACCCTGTCTCAAAAAAAAAAAGCCTAATGCTGTCTCAAAAATAAAAAATAAAAATAGAAGTAAAATAAATAAGTAGTAATATGTCATTTGTAGGAATAAAAAAAAAAAGAGAATTCTCAGCCTTGGCCTACACTGGCATAAAGTATTGAGATTTAATACTATAATATAATCCAGTTATAACTAAATGAGACAGAATGGGTTTTAAATTACAAGTGTTATCTATCATTCAATAAAGTCCATTGAGAATATTTTTAGTGCTTATTATCCTTGTCAGTTTCTAAGGGCTTATTTTCTAAGTTGTTAGTACCAGTGCCTTTTAGACATCCAGATGCTTTTATGTGTTAGGCTTTCACTTCATTAGATAGGTAAATAAAATATTCTCCATGGGCTAAAAATAAAAGTGTGCAATGTGTCTGAACTCAGCCCTCGCCTGTGGTTCTATTTTAGGTACACTGCAAGGTGGGAGGGCAGTAAGGAAACAAATAGATCATGTGGAACCACTGTGTTGTGCACTCAAGGTTTTGGTTTGCATGTTGCTGGGGTTCAAACAGGCATGCACACACACACACACACACACACACACACACACACACACACTAAGGTGTTACCACTGTGGTAGTATAAAGAGCTTGGCCCATATAGAGGGGCATAAAAGAAACAGTTCCTTCTTCCTTTCATACAGATACAAGTGGCCATGCCAGGTCCCAACAGGAAGGCCCATACATGTTTCTTTTTTGTACAAATTACCCAGGCTCAAGTATTACGTTAAAGCCACACACTAGCATAAGCCTAATGCTGTCTTAACAGCAATATTTTTCTCGAATATGAGATACCTAGAACTCAGCACAATCTTTGAGGCATACTCAATCAGTCGTGAGAGGAACAGGGGATGCAGAGAACTTCTGTCTGGCACACCACCTTGAATGAGAGCTGTTCCCACATTTTTCTTTCATTTTAATTATGTTGTGCCATTTTAGAGGATTTCTTTAGTAGCAGCAAGACAATTCCAAATTCCATTCTGCTTAGTACTTTTTTTTTTTTTCACTTTTCTCTTGCATGGGAGATTTATATAGATCATATCCTTAGCTATCTATAAGTTATGCTATATATGCAAATACCATTTTGATGGGAAATTTTCACCAACTGTTCACAATAGCTAAATTCTTCAAGTCTAACCCGCTAGCCCACTCTCTCAGCACCTTATTCATGAGTGTGAATGTTCTTCCCTTGGCCTTCACTCCTTCTCCCTCCTATTGATGGAACACAAAGTAGGGGTCACCGAGAGGATCACTAGAGGCAGCCTTCACAAAAATACTTTTTCTGAGGGTGAGATACCAAAGCAAAGTCTTTGTACATTTTAATTTATCTACTCCCCTAACACCCTTAGGGCAGAGGTACTATTACCTCTCATCAAATTGATAAAGCCCAGAGAAGTTAGATGTCTTGTTCAGGCCCACACAGCTAGTGCTGGCCAGAACAGGAATCACACCAGACTTCTTGGCTCCAGTGTTCTCACCCCTAGTAGCCACATAATCCTACCTCTTTTAAATCAAAACTTCCAGCCAAGATAATAACATCTCTCTGGATCAACTCCCAACTCCTCTCAGATAACATCAACATTGGAATCCGCACTCTGAACTCCTTTAAAACTAGCATGCACTTCTAACTTCCTGGTTGGGCCCTGTGGCCCACATTCTTCCTTGTCATGACTAAAAGCTAAGAAACCAGTCTTTCACTGAATCTTCTGCAGCTTCTGCCCTTCCCTTTCATTTCCACCAGCCTCTGCCTCTCTATCGTCCAGTTAGTCTTAATTCCTTCTTTCCACTCTCTGTGCTCCCCAGTCTTCCCATACAGGCACTAGCAAACCTTCTCTCTTGCTTCCATTTTTGTCACACCTATTGCTGCTCAAGAACCAGCAGTGACTTCTCTTTAATGCACATAGAATAATAAGAGCCTCCTAGCAGTCAGCATGCAGTGGGTAGCCTGGGCCCACATCTGAACTGCATGCGTTGGCCCATCTTTGTCAGTGCAGGCCTCTGTTTTAGCAAGGCAGTCTGTTTTAGAGAAGACCACTCACTCACAAGCATTTAGTGTGTGCCTTCTGTGTGACAGAAAGCAACTTAGAGTGGGTCCAACTTCCAGAAGTACCCTACATAGTCTAGATAAGATAAAAGGAGCATACAAATGCTCTTAAGGTCCCTCATTGCTTTTGCTACTTTCCACCCACCATGAGCTGTTGGCCTTCTGCCGTATGCCATCCTACCTTGGAGACAGCCAACTATGGGCTGATCCTTCTATGAACTGTGAGCCAAATAAACCTTTCCTCCTTTAACTTTAAAATACCTGACAGAATCAGGTATTTTGTCTCAGCAATGAGAAAAAGTAACAAACACACCAGTCAGCACTTATTGAATGACTTTGCATATCAGGCACTGCGCAAGTTTTAAGTATGACCTTTCAAAAGAAGGGAATTACTAAATTATAATAAAAAAGAAAGAAAGAAATTACTGAGATGAGGAGAAGGGCATTAGAGAGAGTGGGAGAAAGAGAAATATCTATGTTTGTAAGCAGGATGGCTTGGGTAACTACTGTGGGTTTCTGCTGGCCTATGAAAAGGAGCGGTTAATGCTTAATTTTGTTGTCTTCATTTTTCTTTTTCTCTTTTCTTAGTTTTTTAAAACTTTTTTATTTTTCCAATTTTGCATGCATATATCTGGTAATCTAAACAACTAATTTGAAAACAACACTAGGCAATACAACTATGGTCAAATTCATATTATTTTGTTTATTGAAATTCTGTATCATTTCTAATTTTTTCTTTTTTATTATTGTTTTGCACTCTCTTTAAAAAGGAAAAAAAAAATCTCAAGCAAAAACAAAAATAAATAGGACAATCATAAATGAGCAGGGAAAACCAATCCACGAAACTGCCTGTAGTCTTCCTAAGCAGGGAGTTCCAGCTGCCTGAGGGAATGTGCGCTCCCAGGCTTGGCTTTGAGTTCCAAAGCCAGCTGCACTGGGGGCTGCTGTGAAGAGCAGGCTGAAGCCACCTCTCAGCTTTCCACAGTGGCTTTGATGTCATCAGGCAGTGGGATGAGACATATGGCATCTTCTCACTCCGTGTGCGCAAACATGGACAGGAAGGGAAGTACGTCAGTGCCGCTTCTTAACTTGGCCACTATTTCTCACTACTTTTCTACTTTCCTTTCTCTGTCTTTTCTGTTTTCCTTCCTTCAGTGCCTTTAAGTGTAGCTATAAGTCCGACCTCATTCCTATCCTAGTGGCATACGTCTTCTCACACCATACTAAAAATTTACTTGACTGTAGCCTATATTAGACTGTCAGCTCATCAATATATCTGTCTTTTCACTCAGGATTCTACCCAAGTCCTGGCACATACTAAACATGCTATGTACCTGTGGTGGATCACTGGACACCTGAATGCCCCTCTGGCCCTATGTTTGGCTCTTACAGTAATCTAGTTGCACATACTCATTACAGGCAGTGTAAAAGATTCAGACAGACCTACCTGGGTTTGAAACTCATGCCTGGCACTTATTAGCTACATAACTAAGTCCTGTCCCCTCGTTAACCTCCATTTTCTCATGTATAACAGAGATAATATTTACTTCCTAGTATCAGCAAGAGTAGGTATGTTTTATAGTTTGTGTCCAGTTGATCCCCCAAAGCCTCCTGCAGTCATTGGGGAAAGCTTCTAGAGTTTATGATTAATTCATAATCCAGTGCTAGGATTATGAGTCTTAGTGCTACTGGGATTATGGGTGTGAGTGCTACACCAACAAGTAGCCTGAATACAATATAAGGAAGGGAGAGAGGCTTGCTCTCTGCCCCTGCTCCTTCCTTTACTCTCTTGCTGTTTTGCTGTCTTCTGCCACCATGAGCTGCTACTCTGTGCCATGTGCCACTATACCTTGGAGCCAGCTGAGTATGGACTGAAACCTCCACAAACTGTGAACTAAGTAAACCTTTCCTTCCTCAGTTTTGGGTGTCAGATATTTTGTGCCAGCAACAGAGAAAAGTAACAAAGACAGAGTGGATAGCACATACAAATCTGAAATCTACTAATAATGGTGGTGTGTTTTCATTTCCTTCCTAACTGGCTATGTAGTCCTTACTCATTTTTTTCTCACTTAGAATTTGGAAAGCTGACATTGTATTGGGTAGGATGGGCTAATAACAACCCCTAGAATCTCAGTATAGTCATCTGTCAGTGTTCTTGAGAGTTAATTCCAGACACTAAAACCCTCCAATGCCCAAGTAAATCCCCTGTGTAATATGGTGTAGTATTTCCATATCATCTGTATATATTCTCCTATATACTTCAAATCATCTCTAGCTTACTGTCATAACTAAGACTGATCTTTCCCATAGATATTTAAATTTGAACTATTTCACTGTGTTCATGCTGTATCTATTTTCCTGATCATTTGGATGTTTATTGACATCCTACCATTAAAAATATAACATTTTGGTCTGAGCTCTGGATTAAGACTATCTAGGTTAATGTAACAGTTCTCGCACTCACTGGCTGTGTGGTCTTGGGCAAGTTACCCAGTTGCTCTATGCTTCCTTTTTCTTATCTGTGTAATAGGGAAGATGATAATATATGCATATGACAGGTCTGAGGATTAAATGAATTAATACCTGTCAAGTACTTAAAATAGTATGTGGAACCTAGTAAATGATCAACAAATGTTACCTATCATCATCATTCTTAGGCACAGTGGAGAAATACAGAGGAAGTTCAATGCAGGCGGCAGTTTCTCTGTTTTGTTTGCTGTGCCACATGACAGGTGCTTAGTAAATATTTGCTGAGTGAATCAATGCATGGGCTGTGCCCTGGCAGAATTTGAAAGTCAGCATAACCTTGGGTTGCCTTCTTGAAAAAATAAGAATCCTTCCTTCTCTTGAAGCTGCTTTGACCATCTGTAAATATTTGGGCTCAGAATGAAGCACCCACTGACCTCTCTGTGGGTCTTCCTTCCTCATCCTTGCCAGCTCACTTTCAAACAAATTCTGGCAGCAATGCCAGTCATGAGTTTCTCTGACTTCTTTCTCTTCACACACACAGTTGGTGACTCTGGCATGGCAATATTGAGGCTCATGCAGCAGAAGTTGGTAATGATAAATCCATGGTTACATGCCAGCTTCTTCCCATGGAAATTTGGATGATTGTCACATTGCTCAATGTGGCATTTTTCCTCGCTGGGCTTAATGTTCTTTCTTTTGGGAAGGGATGAGGGAGAGACTGACAGTACTGGCAGTGAAATTCAGAGTGGTGTGCTCTCTGCAGCATCCTCTTCCAGACGGCCTGCTGCTTTTCCAGCCCCGACATCCTGCTGCCATGCACTCAGCTGCACTAGAAGGTAGATGGGTTAGTGCAAGTGCTTCCTCTTGCAGCCCTCACCACTTCTCTCATCCCTTCTGTGGAACTTATATAACACACCTTGTAATAACATCCTGCCTACCTGGGAGCTCTTCTGCGTCCCTTTCTCCTTGGCTAGACACTTTGCCTCTTACTCTCCAAGAACTTCTGAAACCTTCTTCAGGCTCTGTATGCCTCTGTGGGTACAGCTTCTCTGCCTAGGTATCTGCAGCATTTGGCTACTCATTTCAAAAAGGTCTCTGCCAAAATGTTACCACTTCTAAGAGGTTCTTTTTGGCTGTATCTAAAATAATTTCTACATCCATTTTTCATTGGGCACTTGTTTGCATTTCTATTTAGTGTGTGTACGTGCACACACGTGCGTGTGCCTGTGTGTGTGTGTGTGTGTGTGTGTGTGTGTGTATCTTGTTTTCACTCCCTATAGTATTGGCTCTGAGAGTACAGACTTTAATACCTAGCATGTACCTAGCACTCAGTAACTAGGTACTAAAAGAAGGGGAACCACGTGAAATTATGAGATACAGCCAAAAAGGGCCTCTAGCTGAATTGAATATGTCCACCCTTTTCAGATGAAGAAATACAAATGACAAGTAAATATATGAAAAAATGTTCAACATCATTTGTTGTTCAAAAAATGCAAATTAAAACAACACTGAGATTCTGTCTCACCCCAGAAAGAATGCTTAACATCAAGAAGTCAGCCAAGGGGCCAACAAGATAGCTCAGCAGATTAAAGTGCCTATTTAGGCAAGCACAGTGATTATGGTTCAATCCCCAGCACCACATGCCACACCAAGCCCACCCCTAGGGTGGGCTGAGCCAACCAGAATCTGGGTGTAGTGGCTCATGTCTGTAATCTCAGAGTTTGGGAGGCTGAAACCAGAAGGATCACCAGAAGTCCGAACTGCATAGTGAGACCCTGCAACAACCAAATGAAGAAGGAGAAGGAGGAGGAGGAAGAAGAGGGGGAGGAGGAGAAAAGAAGAAGTTGTTAGCCAATAACAAGTGCTAGAGAGGCTTTGAAGAAAAAGGAACCTTCTTCACGGATTGAAGGAGTACAGACTGGTACAACCACTATGAAAATCAGTGTGGAGATTCCTTAAAAAGCTAAGATTGGAGATCCTAATAAAGCCAGCTATTGCCCTCCTGGGTATTTTTCCAGAAGAACTGAAAACATTATACCACAGTGTTATATATGCACCCATGTTTATCATAGCACAATTTCTCATAGCTAAATCCTGGAAACAACCTAGATGCCCATCAACCGAGGAATGGATAAAGAAGATGTGGTATTTTTACACAATGGAGTATTATTCAGCTATATAACAAGATAAATTTGAGACTTTTGTTTGTAAATGGATACAACTAGAAACCATACTCTTAAGTGAAATAAATCAGACCTGCATGTGCAAACATCATATTGTCTTCTTAGTGTGAGAACCTGAAAGAGAAAATGGAATATGAAGGGTACAATAGACACTGGGAAAAGGGAATGAACTTATTCAAAAGGAGAGAGTTACTGAGTTGAAAAGGATAGGAGAGGGAGTAGGGGAAAGACACATATCTATGTATGTAAGCAGGATGGTTTGGACAACAGTACCGTGGATTTCTGCTAGTCTGTGGAAAGGATCTGATAATGCCTAATTTGTTTTATCTCTTCTTTTTTCAAT
The DNA here is from genome assembly GCA_004027915.1 of Capromys pilorides. Taxonomy (NCBI): domain Eukaryota; kingdom Metazoa; phylum Chordata; class Mammalia; order Rodentia; family Capromyidae; genus Capromys; species Capromys pilorides. Next base: position 26,998 of record PVKN010001405.1, read on the forward strand.
TGTTTCTCCTTTTTCTCTTCTTAATTTCTTATATATTTCTTTTTATTTTTTTTCTTCCAATTTACATGCATATGTCTGTTAATATGAATAACTGGTTGGAAGACAACATGATGCATTACAACAAATACTATGAGATTCATATTACTTTATTAAGTGAAATTCTGTATCACTTGTAGTTTTTGTTTTACTACTATTCTGTACTCTCTTTATAAAATAAAAAGAATTAAAGAATGATGTATACTAACTTAGAAAAAAAAAAAGAGGAAGAAGTTCTAGGAGCCAAGATGATAAAGAACTGACTGACATTTGGGAAGCCAGGATCTGCCAAAGTCAGCATCTGTGAATATAGGCTGAACAGCAAGCACAGAGTTATTGTCCAGCTTCCCAAGTCAGACCTGGATGGAACAGAGCAGCGAGTCAGTACTGGTGGGCCTGCCAATGCTAGAAATCAGGCTGTGGTGCCCAAAGAAGGGTGAGCAGGGACTATGGGTTGGGGACACAGCTGAAGTGAGCAGACAGCCTGGACCGGAGCACAAGGCAGAGAGGAAGCATTGCAAGGCCTTAGCACTGAGGCACTCATGGACTTTGAAAGGTGACTAAGTCAGAACGGTAGCTGACCTCATAAATTACTAAGAAGAATGTGCAAAGATAGTGTTCTTCTGTCGGGTTTTCTTTCTACCGGAAATAGACTTTACTGTTGACCAGGCTTGGGGTTATGGAGACACGGAAGTCTGCCTTGAAGTATGAAAAATGAAACAGCTGCGGCAATCAGGATGTTGGTTTGGAGAAAATCAACCCAGCTTTTCAGGAATAATTATACCACCCAGGGCCAGCCTTTCCCCATCAACCAAGATGAGCAGTATTTTGGGCCACAGTGAAAAATAAAAAATGAGATGGACATGTATTGCTTTTCAGAATTGTAATACTTTGTTTTCTCTAAACAGTTAAAAATTACATGCCTATTACAGAATCAAAATGGAACAGAAGAAAATAAATTAATAGAAATCTTAAGTCCAGACAAAGCAACCTTTAGGGTATAACTGTTTCATTGAACACTATTGAATACCCACTGTTTGCCAAGCACAAACACTACTAAAGTACACGCTGCCAGTGCAAGCGCACAAACACTGTTACTACATCAGTAACTTAATCAGAGCTCCTTGTCCTCCCAGGACTTACGTTCTACTACTGTGCTGTGCTATATAGTGACCAATGTGGCATGCTCCCTCGGAGCTGGCCGCAGCCTGTCGCCCTGAGCTCCCGGAAGTCCGAGGAAGAGCCCAGCGCGGAGTCCAACATGAGCCCTGGTGGCCCTGGCACGGCTCCAGAGAAAGAGAATGAAAAAGGAAAACAGATCTTTTCTGCAGCTCATGGTAGAATTGCTTTTGGATGCTCATGTTTCTGAAAGAACCTTGAATGCCCAGGGACTTTCAAACCCTGCTGCTCATAAAGTGGTCAGTCCTCTCTGACCACTTTAGAACTGGGATTGCCAGGATTATCAGTTTACTGATAAGAAGATGTGACTGTCATCTGCCTACGTCAGAGACCTGGATGCACTGGCGCACATCTACCCAGGAATGTGTGTATCCATCTGATACCACTCCCGCATAGGGCTCCATTCTGGTGTCAAACATTGACAATGTGAGGAATGACTTTCTAATTTAAGCCATTGCTAAACAGAGCAAGGTATGGCTTTTTAACTGTTACAGAAATAGCATATTTTAAAATGGCTCTTGAAAATACAAGTTCCTGCATTTATTTCAAAACAGTTTTTGTTGCCATTGAGAATCAATGAAAATATATGTAAGTATAAGAAAAACTATATAGTGACTATTTATTTATTTTGTCTTTGAGACAGGGTCTCTCTATGCAGTTCATGCTGGCCTTAAGCTCACTTTTGTAGCCCAGGCTGGTCTCGAACTTACACTGATCCTCCTACCTCAGCCTCCCAAGTGTTGGGATTATAGGTGTGTGCCACCATGCCCAGCCCTTTTTTTTTTTTGCGGTGGCAGGGAGAGGACCAGGGTTCAAACTCATGACCATGCACTTGCCAGGCAGGCACTTGTATCATGGAGCTATCTCCCCAGCCCCCTATGACAGTTTAAATTAAATAAAATTTTTCAACACCCATATGTAGCTCATGGCTACTGTATTAGGCAAC
>PVKN010001405.1:29258-52748 GCA_004027915.1 Capromys pilorides
AAATTCACCATAATCCTCCTGCTTGAGCCTCCTGAGGGCTAGGATTGCAGGCCTGTACCACCATGCCCTGCTTGCTATGTGTAAATTTTTAAAAAATTATCACAGTAAAAGACACATTCCGTCAGTCTTCTTCAAATACCCTCACTTCAGACACCTATCCTATCATTTTTGCCACTTTTCTAAAGTAGTTCTAAAAGTTCTTTTGTGTCTTCACAAGGTATGATTTAAAGTATATATACACAGAAAGAGAATACAACTGCCACATGCTATTCAATAAAAAAGACAAATATATAAAAACATTATTGTATGTTCTCATGGCTACTGTATTAGGCAACATACAGGTAGAGTATTTCTATCATTTCAGGAAGTCATATTGGATAATGATGTTGTAGAAAAATGACTTTTAACAGCATGTAATAAATTGTTCTTTAGGCTTTGCATAACCCTGGAGTAGCACTGCAAGTTACTGCAGCCTCCAGAACTTCATGGCTTGATCAGTCCTGAGGTTTTCAGTTGCCTTTGGAAATATAGATCCCTGAAGCCACAGCCAGCTATTTCCATAGAGGGTTGTTTTGTTTTGCTTGTTTTCCCTTAAAAATGACCTGTTTTGAATGTAGCCACATGTTACATTTATTGACCACCTCCTGGGTGCCTGGCTTTGCACACCATTCATTGCAGGCCTGAGACCTGTCCCATTTTATGAGCTCACAATGAAACCATTGTGACAAGTGGACTGGGGGTGAAGGGACTACATGCCTATTCATTAAATCTGGGCCAAGGGCAGTTTTGGTGCTGAAAGGGAGGTGAGTGTTTGGCGCAGAAGTGAAGGCAATTATATGCTGGTGTGTGAAGAGAAGGCAAGTGTTACCAACCTGGATCACTAGATTGGTTTCTCTTTCTTTATTAAAGGCCCAGTAGAAATCCTAACAATTTGGAGTCTGTATTTGTAAAGCAACTCTTACCCCTGTGTCTTTTGTGTCTTTTCAAGGACTTGAGGAGTAGAGCCCTTGCTGAGCTATCAATGTGTCTTCAGCCCTCAGATCAGAGTTAGCTCCATGCCCCTGCTTCTTTACCATCTCATCCCATCCTGCAGGAGGAGAGAACTCTACCCCAGCCCACTCCATGCCGACTTTCATGACATAGGGTAGATGTAGAGTATCCATGAAGACAGCTGTGGGCCTAAAAATGACCCTGCTCAGAAACAAGTGAAACACTAGATACCAGATATCTTAATGACCGTTTATTTTTTGAAGACAGATTGTAAATCATGTGTTGTCCCAGTTATTTTTCTCAGTGCTGAGACAAAGTACCCAATACCCAAAGTTAAGGAGGAAAGGTTTTCATATTTGTCTCACAGTTTATAGAGGTTTTAGTCTAGAGTCAGCTGAAGGTGGCATGGCAGACAGCATTGCAGAGGAGAAGCAGTCATGGTGGGCAGAAGATAGCAAAGCAAACAAGGGGCCTTAGCACTTTCTTTCTTCCCCTTTTATACTTCATCAATGGGGATGAGGGTAATGTCAAAGCAGTCAGTGGACTGATTTAATAATCACACACCCTTAACACCAGCATTGCACACTCTAGATCCGACAACCTCAGAAAAAGGCCCACCTATAACCAGACGAGGCTTTGGGGGACATCTAGACATAAACCATAACACCTGTATGATTTATCTCAGTGTGCTCCACCAGAACTAGAAGTAGGTGAGAGGCTGTGTAGGTGCGCAAGTCAGGACTGGGGCTAGGCCAAGGAAGGAGCATCTAGAAGGGAGCAGACAGCCTTCCTCTCTGCCCTGCTGAGAGCCTCATTTGGTCCTCAAGGCCAGGAAGGTGGGGAGAGCTTTCTCTCTTGCCTTTCCCAATCCTAACTCCCAATGCAATGCAATATGACTTGCTTACACATTGCTTGCTTTCAGCCCTATGGTGAGAGAGACAGTCACTTGCCTGTACCATTTTTCCCATTTCTTTGTGCTTACTTCCAGGATCCACCCTCAAGGCGGTCTCTTGCCTCCAAAATGAATGAAGAAGAACAGGGCAATGTTTTTACCCTTCTCTCTCTTGCCAAGGGCCCATTGGCAACTCTTTCTGGATTGTGTCCCATCTCTGAATTAGGCATGACTAACCCACACACTAATCCATGCTGCCTCCAAAAGAAAATACAGAAAAGTGATAGATAAGGCCCTCATTTAGCGGCAGCTTAAATTTCAGGCATAGCAATGCTGGCTTGGGTCAATGGAGATTTACAACAACAGGTGCAAGAGAATCTCAAGAGTGAGGCCAAGTGATTTGTGTGTGTTGGGGGAGGGGAGCGGCAGGGGCCTCATTTGATCTGTCTGCTACTGGAAGAAAAATAAACTCCATTTGCTCTTCTATTCTTTTAAGAAACAAAGAGGATGAAAGAAACTTTAGGCCAATAAGCTTCTCTTTTATTCTTCCCATTTTCTCGACTAGATTAGAAAATGATTCCATATTATTAACCACCATGCCCTCCAAAAAAATATAGGGAGGGAGACACTACTATCTTTCTGCGCTTACAGAACCTCCAGATAAGAATCTCAGTTTTTTCTTGGTGCTCGAGAAACACAATGAAAAAGAAAAAGTTTTAAAGAAATCTTCTAAATGACAGTGTAAAAAGGAGGCTAGGAGGAGTCAGACAATAATTTGAAAAGCTTTTAAATACATTACTACTTGAAGTTCTGATTTCATACTTCTCAACAAGTAAGACAATTAGTAATACAAATTTGCTATCCTGGCATTACGCTGAGAGTTGTATTTTTCGTAACCTACATAAGGAAGGATTTTCAGTGACACATCACAGCCATAAACGACACATATTGTCTCCCAAATTCCTTACTCCAATTTCATGGGAATTACTAAAATAAAGTACAACCTTATTTCTTTTTAAAAAAAAAAATCTTATATGTACTTGCCAACCAGATCAGAGCTGGACTAAAATTCAGAATAGAGCAGAAGTAATGTGCTTCAGTGTGTTCTCGGTAGCTTCCTTCTTGGCCTGTACCTCCAGGAAGCCTACCCGGTGGTCTTCTGAGAGTTTAGTGCCTCTGCTGCAGCTGTACCAAATCAAAAGTTCCATCCCATCTCACACTCACATGTCAAAGGTCCCAGTTGCTACTACCTGACAGCTTTTGAAAATAACCACATCTGAGTAGCCTCTCAAGTCAGCTGGAGAATTACTAAACCATTTTGAAATATTCAGAACAACCGGAAATGTCAACACATTTTGGAAGGAGACTTATTATGGTGTAAATGGTGAGTTTGTAATAGAATTAATTCCACACAGTAAAAAAACTGTCCTTTTAGGAAGCTCTCAGAGCGAGATCTACTAGGGTGAGACCTTGACTAAGATATCTGGTAGGAGCCCGTGTGCCAGTCTCCTTAAAGATAGCAGGTTTGTGAACTCAAACTCCAGTATAGCTGGTTATATTGATATCTTCCCACAAGCAAGTTTCTTGGCTGAGAATCAGGTCCAAAGTCAAAGTGATATGAAAGAGATCTAATTTTCCCATGGTGACAACCCAATCAGAAGGTTATGTAACTGATCAAAAATTTGATGCCCACCTTTCAAAAAAATCAACAACCTCTGCCTTACAGTGCATACATCTATAAGCTACTCAGGAGGCTAAGACAGGGAGGATTGCAGCTAGAGACAATTCTGGCCAACTTAGTGAAATTCTATCTCAAAATAAAAATTAAAAAGGATTGGAGACGTAGCTCAGTGGTAGAGTACTTGCCTAGCACATGGGAGGACTTAGGTTCAATTCTCAGCTACGCACTATAAAAAGAAATATCCTCAAACACTGTCCATATTTCAGTTACTCTAAAGGTTAACTTCAGTATCTTATTGTCTATAGTACATTTAAATTAATTTAATGGACAACACAATAACCATATAACATAGTAAAAATGAATATGACTCAGTATCACATTGTTTATAACATTCTTAGTGCTTGCCTTATTTAGCGACATGAAATCCTAAGGTGAACCATGTATTTGTACAGCTACGATACTCAGAGGAGTCATTTTGGAGACATTTCTCAGGCATCCTAAAGGAAAAGTTTCAAAATGTTGAGGTTGCTTTGTTGCTTTGTAGTATCTCAAATCATCTGTTTCCTGGGTCCTTCATGCTTTGTGAGGTGGCACAAGATCCGGGCAGGTGGTCCCACTCATGCATCCCTGACCACAGTTGCCTTCTGCACCTCTTTGACGACTTGTGCTTGTGCCCTATCAGGCAGAGCTGCCTCTGAAAGTGTGAAGGTCGTGCACTGTGTCCCTCACCACCTTCCTTTCTTTGGGCTTCCCCTCCACAACGTTTCTCCCAGAAAGCCCCAGAGCATAGGCTAGAATTTGGGGCAGCTTCCTGCAACCATCACCTTTTCTCCTGAAGGTACATATCTTCCCATGTCCACCACACATCCCAGGCCTGCCTAATAATAGTGGATTTCATCTGCCATTTGTTCCTTTAGTCAGCTATTTTTAAAAGCTGCAATTGCTAAAAGGCTTAAAAGGTAGTGGTATTTGTTTTTGTTAATTTTTTTTAAGATTCTAGTAGGTACATATAAAAGATTATATGATATATATGTACATATGTATTAGAAATAAAATGAATGTATATGTTAGAAAGATATATATTAAAATATATAGATATATGTTGTTATTGCTGATATACATATATATATATATATATATATATATATATATATATTAGGTTATATATATGTTGGAAAGCTTAATTATGTAATAAACACTCACAGACCTGCTGCCTATCTAGTTCCTTTCCTCACCCGTATCCCCACGCCAACCCTGTCTAGAAGTAGCTACTTTAAAAGTTTATCATTTTCTTTTTCTAGTTAAAATAGTTTGTTACATGTGAACATAAACCTAAACTGTGTCCAGTCAGTTGTGCATGGTAAACAGACAAACAGAACTTATCAGTCAGTTGAGTTTGGTCTTCTCTAGTAGCCCTTTTGGGAGATGATCCACTTCCCTGTGTAGGCTGCAGTTACTTAGAGCCAGCTGGGAGCTCTTTGTTTGAAATTTCCTACAGAGATAATTTATAATCTGCTCAAGAAATTCAGTGCTGTTTCTTTACAGCATATTTGGTCTGATTCACCTCATCGCTATAGTCTTTATCTTCACCATTCATTTATTTAAGGAATCCTTAGTGGGTGTCTTCTATGGGTCAGGTACTAGGCTAGGAGTCACCAGTAAATCAAAGAATGTCCAGAATCGCTGCCTCCAGGAGAACTGATCTCCCAGCCTCCTGACCTTCTCTTCCTTTGTCTCTCAAACATTGACTGTAAGCTGCAGGCTGAGATTCCTGGACACAGAGCAGAAGTAACAAACCAAAGGGGATTAGTATGGGCAGGAACCGGGGTGAGAGTTACGGAGGGGCTTCAGGAAGTAGTGAGCCTCTGTGAGTGCCTACCTGGCCTGGGCTCTTTGTGGCCCCATACTTATTTTTGTGTCTCAGATTTTGTTAGGCCGTTTCACTCACTCATCCAAGCATATTTACATCATCATTAACACAACACCTGCTGGGACCCCTACCATCTGGAATAGCTCAATGACTTATGTATTAAAAGTGGAAATGGATCCTATGGGACCCGAAGTCTGACAACATAGATTATAATTTTTTTTAATTTATTTATTTTAGTACAGGGTCTCACTACACAGTTGAGACTTGTAATGATGCTCCTGTTTTCAGCCTCCCAAATGCTAGGCTAATGGGCACACACTAGTTGCCCTCTCAGTGTACCCCAGGGCCTGGGCCAGCACAGCCTGTGGTGCACAGGATCAAACGCCAGTGCCTTCACCTGCCTAAGCAGGTGCTTTAGTCTGCTGAGCTATCTGGCTGGCCCCAGATTATAATTTTTCATATTAAAGTAATTTAACATTATCACAAGCAGCATGACATTGATAACAGATACAACTACTTGGGTAGTATGTAACCTCAGAAATATATGTGTTCTACTTATGGTAATAAATATGATGAATATGTAAATATACATGTATACTTTATTCTCAGCTAGCTCCTATATCATAATACCAACGTTCTGTAAAATCTGACTAATGTCCAAACTCTGACCCCTGTAGTTCTAAAGCCATCTGTGTGCTGCTGCACATCTGCTCTTCTCAGAGCCCTTGTGTGCATCACACGAGGCTACTGTGTCTACCCCACGCTTGCCTATGCTTCCTGTGCCTGCTACTACTTCACAAAATCTAACTATGGGCATACTCTGATGAAGTTTAAATTCAAAAAGAAAACTTTTCAGTGACATACCTAGTTGAATCCTTTTGAAAGACTGGGTAATGATGAATCATTTCTTAAAAATGTTTTGTATTAGGTATAAACAAGGTAATGAAAAAGAATTGAAAAAAGCACATTAAGGTCTAGCAGAAGCCTGCTTACTTGCGCTGAGGCTCTTTACCTTCTGGTTCCACTTTAATTGTACTGCATAGTATGCTGGAAATCTTACTTGGTACATAATGCTTTGTTAAGAAATAACTCTCTTCAGTAGATAATACTAAAAAAAAATCCATGTTGGCCTCCCATCAAAAACTTAGTGAATGAGTACTTATCTGTGTTTTAATTTAAAACCAAAAACACAATACATGTGTGTACTGTATTTTTATGTAATGAATAGATGGAGGATGGATGGATTTGGATATGATTGTCTTTGATCCCCGCTTTAAATGACTTGCCCAATTTCCTGTCCAACTCATGCACACTTGAAAATAGGGCTTTCCCTGTCCCTTACCATCTGCATTTACCAGGAGCAGGACCACCTTCTCCAAGAGTCATTTTACACAGTCACATCATTCAAAGATTTCAGATGTAATGGCACTTGATAGTGTTTATTTAGTGTTTTTGTTGCTTAATTTTGTTTTCATTTGCCAAACATTTATTGAGCATCCTGGCCAAAACTTCCATTTAAAAAAAAAAATGGTTTCAGAGGAGAGAAAAGAGATTGTCCAACTGCTGGCTGGGTGGAGGAGGTCATGACCTCCCAATGCTCTGCCCTCTCTGGCCCTGTCAAGCCCTTGAGCAGATCTTTTTTCCACCTACCCCATGGAGAGGGCCCCTGCTGCTTGGGATTGTGAGGGGCGGGAGGATGGGAGCAAACAGGAAAGTGGGCCTGCTGTTACCAACTCCAGGTCACCAGAAAAATGCCAGACCAGTATTGCGCCAGATGAGAAAATGGCCTCTTGACCAGGTTTAGAGTCTATTTTTTGACCTTGGTTTTTCCCAGATAACTATCAGGGAACTGAGCAAAGAGTTTGGGCTTGGTGGCACACGCTTGTACTCTCAGCTACTTGGGTGAAGCAGGATTACAATTAAAGAAAATGTCAAAATTTAAAAAAAAAAAAAAAAACTTTAAAAAATGGCCAGAATGTAGCTTTGTTTTCTCTATTCAGTTCTTTGCAAACAAAACAAAATAAAACCATATTGGCAGGATGCTCTCCTAAATGGTAGGGCTTCCAAGGCAGAGTTCAGCTCTGCTCCCCGGCTCTGCTCAGCATGTGGCACACAGTGACATGCTTCGTGACTGATGTGTGCGTATTGAGGGCCTCACATTAAGGGCTACTTCAGCTCCAATTGAGACTAAGGCAGTCCATACAAAATGCTTTATTTTCTTAAATACCTAAATATCAAAACCAAACCTATGGAAACCAGATTTTCTGAAATTGTGTCTCGAGAACCAGAAAATTCAAGCCTATTCCAAACAGAATCCAAATAAGAGAAAAACAAAAGAAACAGCCAACTGAAGGAAGAAGTGTGGCTTCATTCTAGCCATTCCTGGAAGATTATGAAACTGTTCAACCTTCTCTTCTTTTAACATAGTTATGGCTGGAAATGAGGGTCCCTGCAGAGTACAAAGCCTTGGAAACACTTCTCCCTCTGCTGAAGTGCAGGCACATAAGGAGAGAAAGCTGAGAGGAGAACAGAGGGAGGGTAGGCACGACACAGGAGCCCTGTGTTGTTGCTGCACAGAGTAACTGGACCCCTGCCCAAAAGATCACCAAGCTCTGCAGAGAAAAAATTGCAGGGGCATGAGTCATCCCACCGTTTTTGAAGAACGCAGGGGCATCCTGGGGGTAGGTGCAGCCTCCCTTATCAGGAGGTAGGCAACTAAAGTGCAGACTGTGCTTAGTTAAAAGCTAGGATCAACTTTTGGTTTATTATCTATTTAACTAAGTGAATTAAATGAGAATTGACTGGAATTGTACACTTAGAGCTCTCTTACAAAATGCTGTTATCTTGTGAGCTGGTTTAATGGAGTAGGCTGTCAGGACCTCATTAGAAGTAACTGAATACAGCACCTTATAGAGCATATTCAAAGGAAGCCTATGCAGTCAGGCCTGGGAAATCTCACACCTTGTGTGGCCAAAAAAGATGAACCTTGGTCCAACCACTGTTAGCCTCTATGCCAGGAGCATACCCAGGTCTTCCCAGGAAGAACGCCCACTCCTTTCCTTTAAAAAGAATTTCTTTAATTTAAAGGTAAATTATGTGTATCATTGATTTTTTTTCATACATGTGATTGTAGCACATGAAAGTAGAAGATTAACAACTACCTTTGAGGTGGGGCTGCAAGGATTAGAATTTCAGTTCTACCATTTACTAGGAAAATAACCTTACTATGGATCAGTTTCTCCATCTGCAAAATGGGAATGGTAATAGTACCAACCGTGATGGGTTTTCTGTTGATTAAATAAGCTAAAATGGATAAACTTCTCAGAATAGCTCCTGCCATAGAGTGAGAAATACCCAGAGATTAGAGGGATTACTCTTAAAACCACAAATAACTCATCCTATTTAATAGCCTTTATCTCTACATACCGTCTCATCTGCTAAGCACAGCATGTGCTTGGAGTATACTCAGTTTAGCAAGCTCAGGAACATTTGGAACCCTCGCTGGGTTGGAAATGGTGCTGTGTGATCTTGTCTTTTATCTTTTCTGATCCCTGATTCTGGAAAGGATGTGTTTGACTTTCATGGTAGGGTTTTGGGTAATGTAAATGCCTTTTCAGTGAAGATTAGAAGGACTATAAAGCCTTAAAGCAGGTGTTCCAGAATGTCTGTGTTTTGGGGACAGCAGGTACAGGAGGCTTTTCTTAATCAGGCAAGTTAGAGGAAGCAAGTACTTTAGACAAAAATTGCCTTGTGCAATTGGTTTGAATAATGGGCATAGTTGACTATATTTCAGAAGAGTTTTAACATTATTTGTGAATTAAGGACAGTCTTTTCCTTTTAGCACTTATTAAGCAGTCTTATTGGATTAAGTTCAATTTATTAGTACCTGTAATTCAAACAACGTGGTCTACAGCTGACCTTAACTTTTCCAGTATAGCTTTTACTTAATTTTAATATATAATCCACAACACTACGTGTAACCTAAGACTTTAGCAAACAATCTTTGGTTAATAAATGATTTTGTTACCCTCAACCTAACGGAAGGGTATCATGCTCCTTATTTTCCAAATATTAAAATAGACTCTGAAAAGTTGGATAGATTGGGGCCGGGGAGATAGCTCCGTGGCACAAGTGCCTGCCTGGCAAGTGCAAGATCTTGAGTTCGAACCCCGGTCCCGCCAAAAAAAAAAAAAAAAAAAAAAAAAAAGTTGGATAGATTTTTTAGTTCTATAGGAAATGAATTACTTTAAATAAAAAGTATTAGCCTGTTAGTTGGACTGTCGTTTAGAGGAATTAAACACTTTGAATGGTACTAGAACTAGTAGTGTTTCCTTTCTCATTTTTATGTCTTTTGCAATTTTAATAAGTAATGTATAATTTGAACTTCTAGATAGAACTGATTTAATTTTTCACATCTCCAGTAGTTCTGTCTGAGAATTTAAGTAAGGAGCTCTCATGAATGGTGAGGAGCCATGCTCCTCCATGGCTTCTTATGGTTGATTGCTGCCTAAAATACAAGCTGTTGTGTCTCAGCTAGAGCTGTTATGCGGAGAGCAAGCAGGCTGTGTGGTATTCCGTGCTTTGTACCTATAGAACTGGACTTTCTTGGTTGTAAGCCACTTTAGGAATCAGAAACTCTAGGACATGTTCCCCAGCAAACTGCACATTATCTCTTTTCCACAAAGCTTGACAATGTATTCCAAAGAGTTCTTGTGAACTCCCTGAATTCTATTAGTTCCCTTTTGCACCCAACAATATATCGATCCCAGATATGCAGTGTCTGCTGAACACCAAGATTTCTGTCGCTGGCTGGACCTTCGCTGTGCTCGATTGTGGGCTGTCCCCAGAAGTGCTGAAAGCTTGATCCTGATGTGGTGTTTGAAGAGGTGGTGAGACCTTGAATATTTGAGGCCTGGTGAAAGGTGACTAAGTCACTGGGACACTGTCTTTAGAAAGGGTTAATACTTACTTCACAGAGTATGAAACAGTATGTTCTTGTAAAAGGAACAAGCGGACTGGCCTCTCCCCACTCTCTGGCTTCCTATCTCGCCATGTGGTCTTTCCCTGTCATGCTCCAGCCCTGATGTCATCTGCCATGTTGTGACTATCAAGAAACCATTTACCAGAGGTTGAACAGATGCATCCCCCCAATCTTGGATTTTTAGCCACAAAAACTGTAAGCTAAGTAATTCCTCATACTCGGATATTTTATTATAGTAAGAGAAAATACAATAGTATAACCACATTTTAAATTTTCTTTTTTATTTTTAGTGGCAATGAGTCTGACATTTCTGATAACCAGGAGATAAAAATTGGTTGGAAGATTTTACACACCTTTTAAGAGTTACTTCCTGTAATTTTATGAAGAAATTAAGAATATGTATGAGTGGTATGGCAAGCAACAATGCTGTGCCTGAGGTGGTTGGGTTTTGTTGAGTGCTTCTGAGTATGTGACGTATAGTCTCTTTGAGTTTAAGATTTTTTGAATTTGCCCTTCTTCTCTAAAAGTGATTTCTCTAATTATCAAAATCAACCAAGTGCCTCCTCACTTCATACTCACCAGGATAACTATAATCAAGAATATAGATAGTAAACATTAATGAAAGTGTGGAAAAGTGGAAACCTTTTTAAATTGCCAGTACAAATGTAAAACAGGACAGCCAATTTAGAAAACAGTCTGGCAATACTTCCAAGTACAGATTTGCCATATGATCCAGCAACCTTCTAGGTAAATATGCAAGAGAAATTAAAACATATATCCACACAAAAACTTGTACATGCAAAATTAGCAAGATTATTCATTGTTCCTAAATAACCCAGATGATGGCTAGATACATGAAATATCATGTATTCATGTAGTGGAATATTAGTAGGCAATAAAAACAAATGAAACCTAAAAAAAATGAAATCCTGATAATGTTACAACTTGGATAAACCCTGAAAACCTGATAAATATAAGAAAATAGTCATAAAGACCACATATTCTGCAATTCCATTTATGTGAAATGTCCAAAATCAGTGAATCTATAGAGACAGAAAGCATAATTAGTAGTTGCCAGAGGTAAGGTTAGGAAAAACTAGGAGTGACTGCTGATAGATGTGAGCTTTCTTATTCGGATGATAAAAAGTATTCTAAAACTGATTGCCAGATGATGTTATGCAACTTTGAATGTATTAACATGGGTCTGGGAAGATAGCTCAATGGAATAAGTGCTTGCCTGGCAAGTGCAAGGTCCTGAGTTCAATCCCTGGTATGGGGGGTGGGGAGGAGATTCTACATGTGAAATGGAGAACTACACAGTATGCAAGTCACATGCTAAGAAAGTTGCTGCCAAAAGAGAAGGAGGAAGGTGGGGGAGATGACAGCCCCTGGATCTAGGCTGCCTGTGTTCAGTCCGTGTGGAAGCCTGGGTGTCCAGTGACAGGAGTTTGGGTATAATTTCTGCATTTATAAAAGTACAGTGAGGAAGGAGGGCTATCCCATGGGACCACAGGAAGGAGAAATAAGGAAAGACACATTAATGAATGAGCAGCTATCATGCGCAGCCTATCCTGCCGAAGGCCCTCATAAAAGCTGTGGAGACCACAACTCAAAATTGCCCCCAGTGGGATTATTCTTATAGAGAGCCCTTCCTGGACCTCATCTCGGTCTGGGAAGTTTGTATTTGTAATCCCATGGATAAGTTATTGGAATCCCATCCAGTTAATTTCAATCCACCACTTCCAGTATAACCCATGGTGAGAATAAAGACACTAAAGTATATTTATAGTTATGAGGAGCCAAGGGTTAGCTAAGTCCAGCCATGGTGATGAGTATCCAGTACAAAGTCTTCCAGGACCAAGGCCGGGTTTTATTCAGTCACAAAGGAGGAGTGGCTTAAGGATGAATGACTGAGAATGGCAACAAGTAGGTGATTACTGTGAGCTGGGCTAGCTAGGAGACCTGTGTTTACCTCTACAGTATGTGGAGAGAAAGATATGCAGAGATTAATCTGAATTACATAATTGAGATAGTATCTAATATTTTGGAGTCTGATGTTTCAGCACTGATGTGTAATTTTTCGTATATCAGAAAGTCATAGCCTCTATCTCAAGCTCAATCCCAGTCAACAGCATGGATCATTGGCTCTTCATCCCATCTCAACCCAGCTCATATTAAAGAGCAGCAGGTGGGGGTTACCAGGGAAACACACATGCTGTCTTCAAAGACTACCACCAGCACCTGGGCTACACCAATATGCAGTTAGAGAGAAATTCGATCAAGGGAATTTCATTATATCGGTCTCATTTTTGTTTGTGCCTCTGAATATTTTCCCAAATGAGTGTTACAAAGTTTGTAGCCCTAGAGAGCTTTCTTTCTATGAATTTTCTGCAGTGTGGGTAATAAAGTCAGTGGCTGTGGTCCTAGACAATTCTGAGTTCTGCTTATGTTGAAAGCATTTATGCTCTCACCTTATTGCATTGTTCATGGATGACTGGAACAACCCCAGTGTTGAATATCTAAGGGAAATGGACTTAAAAGGAAACTCCCACCTGGGTTACATCAAGCTCAAGCTGTTATGAGGAAAATGAAATTTAAAGATTTGCTCACCTAAGAAAATACCTTTGGATTATTTCAGGCTGTGACTCTGTGGCTAACCTGACATTTCACAAATCCAAAATCGTCGTGGATGAACTATTTTCTTCTCTTTGGGATATTGCTGGAGCTCGGAGTCTCATGAAAGAGTTTAAGTCTGTATATTTTCCTGGAAATCATACCCACCAGGTAAGTGATGGGTTCTAAAGCAGCTGTCTAATCTTTGTACTTTTAGGATTCAAAGACTACAACTACAAGGAAAGTTTCCATTTAACCTCTCAAAAGGAATGTTTGTTCTAGTTGAACTCCAAATTCCCTTTTAGTTCAGAGTTTGGAGTTCCACTAAATCTAAAAGCCTCACAATTTATATGTATCCTAGACTCAATTCAGCAGGATGAGCACTAGATTGGGAGTCACCTACTGCTGTATAACCATGATGCTCCTTAGCTTTAGGCAAGTGCCCTGCTTCTTTGGAAACCAGTCACATCAGGTACCAAAGGATGGACCAGTCTTAGATGACTTGCAAGGGTCCAGATCTAAGCAGACCATGAATATTCTGAACCATGAGAGATATTAAAATACCTAATAATACCAATGCAAAGAAAATAGAAGTTTAGAACAGGATAATGATTTATTATTAAAATTCCCCACTGTTTTCTAAGGAAATTCTACCAAGAATGCTTTGGCTTTGAATAGGAAAATGATACAAGAATCCATGATTGAAAGGGGGAGTGCTCTACAAAGCTCAGAGGGGAGAATGCATAGAAAGACCCAAAGGGGAGCTCCTGGAGTCAAGAAAGGCTGGAGCCATGGAGACTGGAGTCTCTGTTGAACAAAGTTGGAGGTAGGCCTGGCAGCCAAAGATGAACTCCCAGGGAAGAACAGATGTTTCTAGTAGAAAAGATCACTAAGTTTAGCCATAGGAGTCTTCTCTACCTCTCCATAAAATCTTTACTAAAATTTACTTCAGTCGTTAAGGCTTCTTCTTCTTTTAATCTTTTGGGTGGTGCGGAGGATGGAACCCAAGGCCTCAACATGCTAGTTAAGTGTTCTGCCTCCAAACCACACTGCCAGGTCCTGTGAAATCTCCTTGGAGAGCAGAATGTGCTATGAGTGGGAAGTGTAATGTAGTCAAAAGCTCAGCTTTAGGTTGCCAGATCTTGAGGGAAGGGGTAGATAAGCCACTGTAGCCCAGCAAAATCCCAATTCTTTTTTCTCCTCTTGTACATTTCTGTAGTAGGTAATACTTGAAGGGCTTTTTTATAGTTTTTTCCTTGGATTCTCAATGCATGAAAGCCAAGGAAGGTCACGTGACTTACTATTGGCACACATGGGGCAGAGCAAGGTCTGTGGGACCAACATAAAACATCCTCCTCTAGAATACATAGATATCATGAAGCTTCTACAGGTATTGATTGATGGTTATCCACAATCACCCAGGATACTAAAAACTATAGAAACTGGCGCTCGACTTAGAAATGTAGTTTCCTGTGCTTTTTTCAAAAATCTGAGGATATGACTACCACAAAATATGGATGAACATCACTGAGATCAGAAATATTATGCAGTTTTGTCAGTTTTTTTTTTTAAATCATCAATCTTAAATACTGTGACATAGATAAATTCCAAAACAGCATGATGAAACTGAGACATCAGTTTATGTCTGTACACCATTTCACTATATGTCTGTATCTTTATTTAACCCCTATAGTACAAGCACATTATCCTCTCTAATTCCTGCTCATTGACATCTAGGGTCATTCATGAATGTGATGATGTTAATGACTTGCTATAAGAGGAAACAGAAACACAAAGAAACAAGGTTTAGATTTAGTTCTTTCTTTCACAGAGGAAAAAAGGAAGGAAGGAAGGGAGAGAGGGAAGGAGGGAGGGAAAGAGGGAAGGAGGGAGAGAAGGAAGGAAGGAAAGAAGGAAGGAAGGAAGGAAGGAAGGAAGGAAAGAAAGAAAGAAAGAAAGAAAGAAAGAAAGAAAGAAAGAAAGAAAGAAAGAAAGAAAGAAAAAGCAAGCAAGCAAGCAGGCAGGCATTACTGGTATAGACTTGACTCAGAGTCCATCTGTGTCTGGTTTCAGTGATGGAACTTCACTAAATGTTGTAGTTTGAATCATCTCCAAAAGCTCATGTGTTGTAGGCTTAGTTCCCAGCAGATGATACCATCAGAAAGTGGGAGACACTTTAGCACATGGGGCCATTGGTAGGTGAGGATGTAGGTGGGGGTTTGTTCTTGAAGGACAAATTGAGACCCTGGCCCCTTCCTCTTCCCTTTCTTTGCTTCCTATCTACCATGAGATGAGCAGCTGTCCTCTGCCACACATTTCCTCCATGATATCCTGCCCCACCACAGGCCCAAAAGCAACAAGCTACGTGACTATGGACTGAAACTTCAGAACATTGAACTGAAATAAATTTGTCCTGCCTTAAGTTAATTTCTCTCAAGTATTTGGTGCAGTAATTAAAAATTGACTAATAAATTGGGCAGTTGTATCAGCCAGCTTTTCCATTGCTTAGACCAAATACCAGGTACCCACAATTTAAAGGAGAAGATAGTTTATTGGGCTCATAGTCTCAGAAATTTTAGACCATGATTGCCTCGCTCAAAGGCAAGAACATCATGGCAGAAGAACACAGCGGAGCACAGCTTCTCAGGTCACGGCATCCAGGAAGCAGAGGAAGAGGATGGGACTTACGACCAGACATAGCACTCAGACACACCCACAAGACTGTGCTACCAATTCCCCAGGCAAGTTCCAAGCCATCAGTTCAACATCTTTGAGCTTAAACTCCTATCAGTTTTCTGTTTATCTCCTCTTAATGTGGTATCCTCAGCCCAATGGACCCTGGAAAGAAACCTATACTTCTACCTAGTACCATGCTGTCTTTACACAAAATCTATTTCTTCTCACAGCACCCAGCAAAGCACTTGGCCTGGCCTAGTCCTGATTCCTGGTCAGGTTGAGCCTGTGCTGTGTTCTTGTCTTTCTTCCTTGCTTCTCAGTGCCCCTGCTGCCCCAAAATCCCTCTCATCCTTCTCTTCTGCTCTGACACACACATGTTAATGCTCCAAGCCACTCCTATTTCCCTGCTAGCTCTATAAGCATCCTTTACCTCATCTTCTTCCATTACCTTTAAGACAAATATATCATTCATGGCTTAGAGGTGGTAAGTAGACACCACTCCAGTCATTTGAAAAAGTACATAGTTTATTACAAGGAATTTCCTGATCTCAGAAACAGCAAGAGTGGGATCTGAACCTCCAGAAATGAGTCCTAGAACATCAGGCGATCTGGCTGTCCAGGGAGGGAGAGCCATGACCCAGTCAGGAGATGGGGACCCCAGAGGCCTAGAAGATGCTGCAGAAGTGCTTGACTTGAAGAACATTCTTTCAAGGCTGGAGGCAGACTCTGTGCTTGCTCACCTAGACTCCCAAGTTTAGCCCAATGCCTGTCTCTACTGGACATGTGGGTGGGCAGATGCTGGGCTATAGGTCTTATCCAGAATGCCATGGCATATAGTCTCAATTCTTAGTGGGAAGGAGGTTTCCTGGGAAGTTAAGAACATATTTGGAAAAGAGGCTGTCTGGGTTCATAGTCAATCTGTGCCTCCCTACTAAGGTGTGACTTTAAGCAAGTGACATCACCTGTCTGTGCCTAGTTCCTTCTCTGTGAGAAGGTGATAGTATAGCACTCACACAAAGATGCTGTAATGATTTGGTGAGTAAGTGCACATAAAACCCTTAGAATGGCATCAAATGCACAAATAGTACTACATGAATATTTGTGGTGAGAGCTGTAGGGAAAATGAAGGTCAGAAGGCCTTCTCCCTTACAGTGTTCTAACTTTCCCTTTGCCAGGATGTGGGCTGCACAGAAAGGAGAGTCTTCTTTCCTAAGTTGACTATCCTGTGGCTACTGCATATGGTGACAGGTTTAGCCTGTGTGACAAGGCTGTGGTTGGGGGTTGCTCCTGTTATCCATGTCTGTGCAGTAGGCCTTTGTGCCTGTTATTTCTTTGTGCGTATGTGCCAATTTCATGGGGAGTGGTAGATTTCTTCCTCAGTGCCATGGTGTTTGATGTGCCATTGCTCCTCAGCTGCAGCATCAGGAAAGTATTAGCCATGTCTTGGGGCAAGAGCCAATGAGGACTTCCAGATGAAATGTCATCTGGCTGTGCATGATGGGCTTTGGCACAAGTTTCCGAGGACAGAGCTGTGCTGGTGAGACCTCTGAACAGCTGTGTGCCATCCTGCGCTGCTGATGTGCTGAACAAGACCATCCAGACTAGGAGTGCCCAGGGAGGCTTGATTCATCTTGTGCCAGGTGAAATATGGCTCTCTGAAGAGTATTCAAGCTCAATCTCTTCTGTCAGCACTCCTCAGCCTGGCAACCAGCTGTTCATATGCCAGGCTAATCTCTATTCCTCTTCCTGATTCTGTCTACTAGAAGAGTGAGTGTGGGATAGATAGGGCTGGACTGAGGGCCAAGAAGAAAGGCGCTCTACTGAAGTCTGCTTCTAACTGACTGCGTGAGCTCTAGAAATTTGTTAAGATCTTTGGGCTTTGTTTTCCTCATAAAGAAGGTGAGGGCACCTCATTCAATTTTTTAAATTATCTGCTTCTAGATAGAAGTTTGGGTGAGCAGATGAATGGGCAAATGAAACATTTCTAAATCTGCAGACAAAACAGTTTCTTTGAAGAAAATGAGAGAAGAAAAACTTAGTCACGATATGGCACAAAATAAAAGTAAGTAAGACATGAAGTAGTCAAAGAAAGCCACAAACACTTTTAAATACATTTTTTCTGTGCTGTTTTAGATTGAAATATACTCGGTAAGCCTTGTTTGTTTGTTTGTTTGTTTGTTTGCCTGTTTGTTTGTCTGTCATCTGTTTTAGAATGGTTTTAGAATTTGGTGTTTAGAGCCAGTGGTATAGGATAGGAAGAAACAACAACATGCAGGAGTAAGACTGACTCCCTACTTCC
Organism: Capromys pilorides; assembly: GCA_004027915.1. Taxonomy (NCBI): domain Eukaryota; kingdom Metazoa; phylum Chordata; class Mammalia; order Rodentia; family Capromyidae; genus Capromys; species Capromys pilorides. Next base: position 47,261 of record PVKN010001405.1, read on the forward strand.
CCTCCGTAGTGAGCAACAGCAGTGTCAGCATCCTGCTTGAGGACAGGGTGCTATGGCAGCAAGCCAGGTTTCCTTGGAGACAGTAACTGAGGCCATCTTTAAAGTGCACCAAATCCCAGAAGGTACTAGAGTTAGACTCAGGTGCATCCATCAGAGCCTGCTGTTGTACTTGGTACTTGTCCTCAGGGGCAGGGGTTCAAGTCAAGTCCTCTAGATGCAGCCAAACCAAAGAGGATTTTATTTTTCATATTTTATTTAAATACAGTATGAAAGCCCAGTTTCTCTTGAAAACGTAGTGCTCATTTTAGAGTGAAAAAGATAATTTCTTACATAAAATCAATTTTGTGAAACCTTGACTATTTCATATGCAGGAGAATCAGCCTCCTGAAACCACAGGATAGGCCACGTTACAACCTTTGTGGTTATTGCTCACTTTTGCCTTTGTGTCCCCTGATTCTATTACAATAAAATATATTAAGACATACATTATATGACAACATATATTAAAATATTACTTAGCTATTTTTTCCTTCTGATATTTAAAAAAATGGCATTTTCATGAGCCATTAAAGTAATGCAGGCCGAGATCCTGTGTATCCTTTGCCTGATGGACAAGCTGGTTGTGTGTGCCATGCGAGCCTGCCCAGGAGAGCCACATGGCTCTCCCTTTGAAAGTGTCAGACACCCACAGAACAGAAAGTGGTCCCACAGCTGTCAAGGAACTCTCTGGCTGGGCCCTGAGCAAGAGAACAGGATTTGCTCTAGCTGGGAACAGGATTTTCCTGGCTTCCCCTCCTCTTATGGGAGCTAACTTTTTGGGTTGCAGCTCCAGGGACCCCTCTGTACTCAGAGAAGCCCAAGGCGCAAGCTCTCTGTATAACATTTACATTACTTCCAGTCTAATGCAGCTTACTAAGCAGGAGTCATTTTGTCATTAGTACTCTTTCCTGGCTACCTGATTTGACATTCTTTCTTTATCAGGTCTCCAGGGAAAGAGTTATAAGGAAGTAATCATATTTATATTTCTATTCCAGTTTAGCAGTATGTCTGTGGCAGAGACAATGCTCTGTGTTCCCCAAACAGTTTCCTTTTCCTCCTGAGCACAGTGAAGCTGCATTTTCCAGATTCCTTTGTAGGTCAGTGTGGATTTGGGACACATCCAGGGAAGTGAACTCTGAGTAGAACAGATACATTTTCAGACTAAGCTCATAAAATCTCTCTGGAAAGCCTCATACTCTCCACTGTCTGTCATCATCTGCTGATGAGATGCAAAATCTTTGGTGTGGAAGTTTGATGTCCTAGGTACGGTGGAGTCACTCAGTGGCAAGAACTTGAGTTTCTGAATGATTATTAGAACTCAGGTCTGCTACTGGAATGAACTGGATGGTCATGAAATAAGCCAGCAAAAAATGATGAGCAAGAAAAGGGATAAAACATTATTTCTGAGTTTATAGTTCCTCTCCTTCTCTCTCTCCCACACCAAAAAAAAAAAAAAAAAAAAGAAAGAAAGAAAGAAAGAAAAGAAAAGAAAAAGAAAATCAATAGAAAACATTTGATTGGATTTGACTGGAAAAACAAAATTATGTGGTTAACCCTTTTAATGTTGAGGTACATGACTGATCTCTCCTTGGTCCTAACCTATGAGAATAACTTAGAGTAGAGTTTTAGAGAAATAACCCCTGTCCACCCTGTCACCTTCTGCATGGTTCTTGACTGGAAATTGGGTAGATCCTGGCCAACTGGAAAATTTCATGACAGTCAGAGCTCCTAAGAGCCATCACTGGAGCATGCGTTCCAACTGGGTATCAGCGATGTGATCTAGGGCACAAAACAATCCAAACTAACTAACCAAGAGTAGGGAGCCAAAATTCTCATCATTAAAATCCTAATTGGGGTCATCTGGCTGGTGCTTGCGACAGTAGCATTCTTACAGCTTTGTGGTTCACAGCGGGAGTGAAAAATGGCCCTGCTATGCTGCAGCCGGGGCTGCGGCCAGTGCTTCGATCCCAAGAGCAATACCGACGATGCTTGTACATACCATCCTGGTGTTCCGGTCTTTCATGATGCATTAAAGGGTAGTCTTGCTGTAAAAGAAGAACAACTGATTTTTCTGACTTCTTAAGTATTGTAGGCTGCACAAAAGGCAGACACAATGGCAAGAAGCCCCCTGAGCCAGTCAAGCTGGAAGTCAAGACCACTGAGAAGAAAGAGCTCTCCAAACTGAACCCTAGGTTTCAGGAGCATATCATTCAAGCACCAAAGCCAGTAGAGGCAATCAAAAGACCAAGCCTGGACGAACCAATGACAAGTCTGGAATTAAAAATATCTGCCTCTCCAAAACAAGCACTTGATAAACTTAAACTGTCATGAGGGAACAAAGAAGATAAGAAAGAAGACAGCGATGAAATTAAGATTGGGACCTCATGTAAAAATGGAGGATGTTCAAAAACATACCAGGGTCTACAGAGTCTAGAAGAAGTCTGCGTGTATCATTCTGGAGTTCTTGTTTTCCATGAGGGGATGAAATATTGGAGTTGTTGCAGAAGGAAAACCTCTGACTTTAACATGTTCTTAGCCCAAGAAGGCTGTACCACAGGGAAGCACATGTGGACTAAGAAGGATGCTGGGAAAAAAGTTGATCCCTGTAGACATGACTGGCATCAGACTGGGGGTGAAGTTACCAGTTCCGTGTATGCTAAAAATTCACTTCCAGATCTTAGTCCAGTAGAAGCAAACGGTACTTCATTAAATGTGCATATTGTATTTGAAGAAGAGAAAGAATTTCATCAAACATGAAATTATGGAGTGTGATTGATGTAAAGCGAAGTCACGTGACTATGACTGCTACAAAGATTGAGATCTCCATGAGAAAAGCCAAAGCTATGCAGTGGGCAAGACTTGAACTGCCTGCAACCACAAAGCAGAAAACAAAAAGAAGATTCTACAGATGAGTGCAAGAAGAAAAACACTGCTGCCTATTTCAGCAATCTCAGTGATGTGTGGTGAAGTCATGGCTTGCTGCTGTAGTCTCCTACAGTTGCTATTTTATTTGTGAATCTGGCATTTCAAGGTCAGCATTAGATTTTTAAAAGCCAAAGTCAAGTCGTCTTTCGTCTCTGGTCTCCCTGTGGAAGCTGTAAGACGGACTCTGCCTTCCTCGCTGTGAGAACCATGTTGTGTGTGACCCGAGTGTTTGTGTCCTGTACTTGAAGAAGCTGGAAAATGACTCGCAACTTGAGGACCATTAGGCACAAGATAGTGGAGGACTTTTTAAAGAGCATCTGTCCCATAATTAGTCAAATTTTACTGAAATACTTCATAGATTTTTTGTTGTTGTTGTTCCTACAAAACTTTAAAGTTTTAAAGGAGGATTTGCTTTGTGTTTCCAATTCGGACAGTTTTTCTAGGAGGATTAATTTTTGAAAAACCAGTAGGTAAAAGGAAATAAGTGTTGAATAACAGATTAGAACTTTTTTACAATTTAATTTAAAAATTTAATTGATACTTGTACTAAAATACATGAGACAAAATTACAGAAGTATCAATTTGGCTAAAATTTACCATTTTATAGGACTAAGCAATAAATGTTAAAAAATCTCTTTGCTAATTATTTCATGGTGTTACGACTCAGTTGTGCCTGATCTGCAGTCTAAGTCTGTTTTTAGCTATCTAAAGAAAGAAATGCATAGCTGATTTCCATACTGGATAAAAAACTAAAATTACAAACCTGAAGATTTATAGAAATACTTTGAAGTGTGGTAAAAGTACATACACAAATTCTGCTTTATGACAAGTATTACATGTTAAATAAAGTAGCTTAGTTCTTTCAGAGTTTTGTTTTTAGAGCTTTCATGAAGAACTTCATTTTAGTGTCAGTTGCAGTGCTGTATTTCTGTTAAATGTAACACAGAATTCACTTGTCTATGAGTTGGTGCAGAGCTCCTGAAGAAATCAGCCATTAAAAACTGCTACAAGTTTAGAACTCTGGCAAAACTTCATGAATTTGGAGATTAGTCTTGTATTTATTAAAAGTAAAGTAAAAGGGGTTTATTTTTCAAAGCCCTGAATAAGATTCTTAGACAGACCTGCTGGAGGACTCTTCCTGAACACTCGGTGCACACAGTTCTGTTATTGGCAGATACCTGTGAGGTCTCTTAGCTACATAATTGAAAGATTTAGCTCTGTCACAAAAGACAAAAAATTGCAGCTTTGCTTTATTGATACAGAAATAACATGGCGAGAAATTGGATGGTAAGAAGGGTACAGAAGTCTAATATTGAAAGAGATGTGAGGCTTCTTCCTACTGTAGAAACCTGCATTCATTTAGAGACATAGAGGGCTTTTTAATTGTTTGTAGGAAAAGGTGGATACTTAATTTGATGAAATGGTCATCTTCGTTCTTTTTCTTTTTTTTTGGTATCAAGGATCAAACTCAGGACCTAACGCTTGCGAGACAGGTGCTTATGCCGCTGAGTGGTCTCCCTGCTCAGAGTAATTTCTGTTGTACCCTTCAGCGTTTCCTTCCTGAGGCTGCTGTGTCCTGAACATACCTTAATCTGGTATGGTTGAAGCCTTACTAAAGCAAATCGGGTACCTCAGATTCAGTTGGAAGCACCGTGGCTTTTGATATAGCCATACAGACCAGTTTCATTGGCGGGACTTCCATTATTTGTAAGAACCCCTCAGTGTGTTGCCAGGATAAAACCCTAAATGATGCTTACCTTAGACTCATGTATACACATAATTGCAGTTAGGTAGAATGTTTTATTCTATAGATTTGTCAAGTTAATAAACGCTTGTTGACTTGACTGAGAAAAAAATAAATAAAATAAAATCCTAATTGGAAAAAATGTAAGTGGATTTGCTAAGAAGACATAAGAAAACCTACTTCATATATGAGAATGTCTTATCCAAATTGTACTCTTTAAGTAAGGTTTGTCATTTTGTACTTAGTTGTTTTAATTGAGAATTTAGAGCATTTTTTCTGATATATTATTTATGTTATATAATTGATATTGTTGTATATATTGTTATACAATATATACAATAATAATATTCCTAGTATTTACTGTATTTTTGGTAAAAATAGAAAAACTAAACTTCAAGTGGTTTAAAAGAAAGGTGATTTATTAGATCCTATAGCAAAAGTCCAAAAGCAGGCCAGCTTCTGACTGGTGAGAGAGGCCGTTGTCAGGCCGCACTGCAGGACTAGCCACTGAGGTGGGCAGGATCCTCCTGCCTTCTGGATGCTCCCCAGTGCCTCCATCTGCAGAATTTAACTAGTTGGCAAAGCACAAACATACTCACAATTCACAGGGTCAAAGCTCAGCATCACAGAACTGAGTCCAGAAGAGAGGACTTGGAGCCATACGTGGTGGCACAGGCATGTAATCCCTGAATTTGGGAGCCTGAGAATTGTGAGCTTGATGCCAGTCTGTGTTATATGAGACTGTGACTCAAAAACAGCAAAGAAGGGAAGGAAAGGGAG
>PVKN010001406.1:0-21081 GCA_004027915.1 Capromys pilorides
ATAGGGTAAAAACTTAGAAAAACAAAAACAAAAAATGACCTGAATGTTGGAATTCAGTTTTTTATATAAAGTCCCTTGTAGAAACAAAACAGAATTAAAACAAACAAACAAAAAAAAAAAAGGGAGGGAAAAATTTTAAGAAAGGAAAAGGAGAGCAGTTAAGAGGATTCATTGCTTCTCTGACTTCTCTTCAGCTTCCTGTCCAGTTTCCTTGTTCTTCTTCACAGAGACAGCTTCTAGCTTTTCAGCTACTTTTTCTGCATTATCATTTTTGCCAAGTCCTTTCTTTTCTCTCTCTTCAATTTCTTTTCTGCATTCCTCAGACTTTGTTTTAAATTTTTGTGCATTCTCAGCATTTAGGAAGCGGATGGCAAGCAGCTCCGGCTTGGGATATTCATCGGCGAAGTCAGCATGGGTATTCCAGACCCAGGCACGGTCACTGCGAGCATTTGGCTTTAGCTCCATCATAGGCGTGATATAATGGTTGGCGCAGATTTTCAGGGTCTTGTCCCTCCTCATGAGGAGGCGGCTGGTCCCCTTATCCTTATGCTTCAGGAGCTTGACACCACCGGTGCCTCGTTCCTTCCATTCTGGACTATCATTCTCTGAAGCAAATCGGAACAACTTTGCTCGCATTTTAAAAAGTTCCTCCTCATCTTCCTCTAACGTTTTAATTTCTTGCTCAGGAAGAGAAACTGTTGGTTCAAACTGGGGGTCATGGTTGGATTCATCTGCATTCTCAATGGAGGTATCATGGTCCTCATGAGTATCCTTGGCGGCCGCCATGGGGGCGCGGCGACAGCGTCTCGGCTAGCTGGGTCGTTGCTGACTCCGCAGCCTCTAGGTAGCTACTCTTTGCTCCTTTCCTCCGCGTCTGGCGCCAGCACCTCCCTCCTGCCCGCTCTTCCCTCCACCCCGCGACCTGAACCCCAACCCCTCTGCCTCATCAATTCTTACTTAATCCTCTGGGTGAGGCATTTCACAGTTTAGGAAATGAGTTTTCAAGTTTTAGAGGAAGAAAATGCTCAAGCTTATTGGAGATAGAGCCTCCAGGAAAGGAGACCTCTGAGAAGACCTTTGAGATGGCCCTGGGAGCTAACTGACACTGCAAGTACAAAAGCCCTCAGCTGTGAATAATCTTGTTGCCTTGGAGGAACAAAGGGGCAAGGCAAATTGGTCTTTATGGGAAGTATGGAGGAAGACAGGTCCCTTATGTTCCTCTTCTGGACAATCACACCCAACCTCTACTTAGTACTCTATTTGCTTCTTGGGCCCAAAGATAAGTTATTTGACTTCTTGAGATAGGTTGTCTCTTGTTTCTGTTTCTGGAAATTGTTGACCTTTGCTGTCCCAAGGTATGTGGCTTGAGGTGGGAATTTTTACATTCCTTTCATTTTTTTAAAATTGAGGGGTGGTGTCTCCGTATATAATGCAAGCTGACATTGAACTCTTGGTGAATCTCCTGCCTCAGCTTCCCAAGACCTGGGATTATAGTTGTGTGCCTGGCTGTCCTTGATGTTCCTTTTATTGGGTGTTCTGAGGGTGGCAATGACACAGGTGACCTAGGCGCAGTGTAAGGCCCTTCCCCAATAAACAAGCTGATCTAGGTGCATATCTCCTATGCTTTTGTGACTGACCACAGAGCTCCAAAGTTTGGACAGACCCATCCTCAGAGTAGTATCAAAAGCATGGGTCCTGGGCCGGAGAGGTAGCTCAGCGGTCTAAAGCACCTGCTTAGGCAAGCTTGGGCAACACAGGGACCACAGTTCGATCACCAGCACCACATGCTGCGCCAGGCCCACCCCCCCAGGGCAGGCTGAGCCAGCCATAACATAAAAAAATAAAAAAGTTATAAGCTTAAAAAAAAACAGCATAGGTGCTGTCTTGCGGTTGGTTTACAGCTACACTGTGTATGTGACCTTGGTCAAGATATTGCACCTCTCTGAGTACATTCTCCCCTTCCCCAAGGTAAAGGCACCAACCATGTGACAAATAAGCTGATATATATGATAAGCTGATATCATACATATATATGATATATATATATCATATATATCATATATATCATATATATCATATATATGTTAGTTTTGCTAAATATTTTGTTCTGTACTTTGTGTCTTCACTATGATCCTTAGGTTAGTTATTCCTAGTAAGTTGTTCAAGCATCCTGTTGTCTGTTGGTTTGTAAAGCTGGTCGTGCAGCAGTTCTGCCATTATACAGGCTAAAGGTTAAAATAGTGCTTTTGATTTAATGGGTTTATTCATAATATATGTGTGCAGCGTCCAAGTAGTTTACATCATGTACTTCCTTTGAGTGGTTGAAATAATGACATAAAAGATGCTGTTGGATCTGGGCGTGGTGGCACATACTTATAATCCCAGCACCTGGGGAGGCTGAGGTGGGAGGATCAGTGCGAGTTTGAGACCAGCCTGGGCTACAAAAGTGAGCTCAAGGCCAGCCTGAGCTGCCTAGCAAGATCCTATCTCAAAAAGACAAAAACAAACAAACAAACAAACAAACAAAAAAAGATGCTGTTGGTATTATTGGGAAACTTTAGTAGTTTTTTGTTTTGTTTTCTTTTTTGCTTTTCCCTTTCAGTACCATTGAAAGAGAAGAGACTCTTGGATGTGAAAGTAGGGGAGCTGCCCAGCTGGATACTGATGAGGGATTTCTCCCCCACGGGCATTGCTGGAGCATTTCAGAGAGGTCAGCACGTTATGGATATGTCTAAAATAAAAGCAAATTTTGGAGTCTTCAGGTCTCTTGGCCATTAATTAATCTGGGTAATAAAGACCTTGTCTCAATACTATTAAGTTCTATAAAGAAGGGCAAAGGTTTTTCATATTTGATCCTGTAAAAGACTGGCTCTAAGGTTTTTCAGCCAAGAAAATGTTATGGTGCTCAGAATCATACCTGTTTCTATTATTATTATTTTGGTACTGGAAATTACTATTAATTTGGTACAGTACCTTGTGCTTGTCAGCCAGGTGCTTACACCACTGAGCTGTATCCCTGGCCCTTCTGTTTATCAGAGGAAAATCTATCAGCATTTCCACATCTAAAGCTTGTTTAAAAAGGAAGCAAGTGGGCTGGGGATTGTAGCTCAGTGGCAGAATGCTTTGTCCAGGCTGTACGAGGCTCTGGATCCAGTCCCCAGTACCTCCCTCTCCCCTACCCTCCAAAAAAAAAAAAAAAAAAACAAAGAGATGTAATAATGCACCCCTGTAGTCTCAGCTACATAGGAGGCAGAGGCAGGAGGATTACTTGAGCCTGTGAGTTAGAGGCCAGTCTCAGTAATATATGAGACCCTATCTCAAGAGGAAAGGCAAAGGGAATGAGTTTGAATTATAGTGTACATTAGTCTGTGCCAGGACTTCCAAGACAAATTAGAAATGCAGAGTGTGCATTTAAAAAGTACAGGACTAGTTATATCAGTCCATGTAAACTATTACCTTCCGGGAAGAAAGTCCCAGGTTATCCCATGGTGAGCCCTGCATGATCTCTTGACTACCTCACGGGCCTGCTTCCTCTTTTCCCCTTTTCTAGTTGTAGCACCTGTGTGGCTTTTTTGTGTATGTTTCCCTGCTCTAAGGTTTTTTCAAACATGGTCCTCAGCATGCCCCATCTAGTTACAGCTGTGAACTGAAGCAAATTCAGCCTGTGCATGTTCATATCCCCACTCTTCTTCAGGACATCCCTATTTAATTTATTTGGTTTTGAGACAGGGCCTCTTTCTGTTTTTCAGGCTGGCCTTGAACTTGCTGCACAGGCCAGGCTAGCTTCAAAGTTGCAGCGATCCTCCTGCCTGAGCCTCTTTTATGCTGAAATTACAAGCATGCACTCCATGCCCAACCAGGGAATTCCTATTTTAAACTTACATAATCATTTCATTCATTTACATCAACTATAGAGGATGTTTCCCTTCTGGGGAAGAAATGAACAGAGGGAAGTCTTTTTCCCAAAGGGCCTGGCTGGCTCAGCTGGCTATAGTTAAGTGGCCCTTATTAGGGGTTGGAATCTGGGACAGAATTAGTCAGAATTTGGGTGAGAGTGTTCCAGATCTGGAGATGGGCATGTAACATAAGTTGAGCCAAATCTGTAAGATCAAGATCAAAAGCAGAAGCTAGGACCTAAGTCTGGAGCTGGTCTTTGGCTGTGGTGATTGGATCGTACAGCACTGTCTACCTTTATCTGCCAGTTAATATAATGTGTGTGGGTAGAAGAGCCAGAACAGGACTGATAGAATTCCCGACTACTTTGTGCACTGCAGGGTGTCTCCGTGAAGCAGGGCAATGAGCGCCTCCTCTGTTGCAGGTTACAACCGGTATTACAACAAGTACATCAACGTGAAGAAAGGGAGCATCGCGGGGTTGAACATGGTGTTGGCAGCCTACGTGCTTTTCAACTACTGCCGTTCATACAAGGAACTCAGTGAGTGGCTCTTGCATTGTCTTGCTTCTAGGGCTCCCTAAGATTGTGGGGTTGGCTCCCTATGTTACATATGGGTCCACTGTTTGTTAGCTGAGGGACATTTAGGATGCTCCTACCCATACTCCACCAGAAAAAACAGAGGAGGAAATTGTAGGAATGAAACACATATGGTAGTATTTTACGTGAGAATTTTGTGGTAGAGAACACAGGAAAAACAAGAGGAAACTAGGGAAAAGGTTATTCTGCAGGCTCTTAACTAGAACCTGGCTTGATTTCCCTAGCAGGCAGTATGAAGAGGGTTACAGGTTTCATAGTTATAATCCAGTCTCTCCAGTGCTCTGGGAGAGCAGTTGTTCCTGACTCTAAGACCTGGGATGGTCTCAGACGATGTCTGCTAGGAAGTGCTACAGCAGTGTCACTGGGGCTTCTGGCTGACTTTTGTGAGCCTTTTCTGATCACAGTGCCTGCCAGCCTGTTGTATCGTGGCAACAGTATGGGCTGTTGCAGGCTCTTTAAGTGGGTATCTTGGAAGCCTGGCCAGGTTGCAGGTTGACTTCTGAGGTGCCTTGGTGCCCTCAAGTTTGCTGATTCTGCTGACACTAGCAGGTATCTCAGTCATCTTAAAAGAACTCATGATTGTAGCCTGCTGCTGTCGCTATTGTCTTGTGCATTCACTAGAATACTTAAAAATACTATTTTTTTCTGACTTCAGAACATGAGCGGCGACGCAAGTACCACTGAAAAGGGGCCAGTGTGGAGGGCACACTGCTCTCTAGCCTGTGACTGCCTCGTCCTGCTCCCGTCTGTGAACAGCCTAATCATGGCTCAGTTTGTTCATAGCCTAAGTGAGAATGCTCAATAAAAGGTGACCGCTACAAGTGCTGCTTGCGTGTTGTAGCCCATCCCGGCTCCGCTTCTGCACCAAGAGGTGTATGATCATCAGCCCAGTTTGTCTCCTGAAGCCTGGTTAGGCAGTGCATACCACTTGACCCCTTGGGATCACATCCTAGTTCATGAGGTAGCAGTCTGGAGTTTGCCATTGTTCAGAGCCCTGCCTCCTGCTGTGAGCTTTCTGGCCATTTTGAGGGACCATGGTCTTTTGATAGTTGACTATCAAGACTATAGAAGCCAAGGCCCTGAGTGCCAGACCTCACCACTGACCATCTTTCAGCCCTAGGTAGGGGATTTTTGATGACCTCAGCCATTTTTGTGGGGGCGTAGGGGAGACTGGCTCAGCCCATGGAGGGTGGGGCTGGTGTAGCACGTGGTGCCGGGGATGGAACTATGGTCCCTGTGCGCTTGCCTGAACAGGCACTTTAGACCACTGAGCTCACTTGCTGGCCTGATAACCTCAGTCTTCCATTTTTCTGCATGAGCTGCAAGTCACCAAGGACTATCTGAAGCTCAGCGTAGGGGTGAGAGCAAGGAACAAGGCTGATAAAAGCTCACCAAGCTCCAGTAGTCATCATTCCTTCCCCCTGATCATCAGAGCTTTTCAGAGGGCATCAGGTGGTACTAAGGCCAGCACCAGCTCCGTGCTAAGGGTGAACAGTGAGCATGTAAAGCACATGGAGACTGGGGGAGGGGCAAGGCACTGGGGTAGTACTGTGCCCAAGATCACCTAGATGAGCTAAATTTGGCGGAAAAGGTGTTGCCAAACATCTGATGGAAAGCTCCAGCTGCCAGTACAAAGGCCTGTCTCACCAGTATCACTTTTATACTTGATCTTGGCCAAAAGGGGTTAACATTACAGCTTCTTGCCAGGCAGCTAGTGTAGCCTGTTGTATCTTTCTTCCTCAAGGAATTCTTTAAGTAATGAGACACAGCTTAAAAAACAAGCTTTAATCAACTCCATAAAAATTGTTCTTATAATTGAACTTGGATAGGCCCACTTGCCCAGCAGGGTGCAGGTGATGGTTTCACATTTTCCAGGCTCAAGGACAGGGCAGTCTTCTCTGTATGCCACGGTCTGAGTGACAGTATAGATGCTTGATCAGCAGGAGGTAGGCGCAGATGGACTGGGGCAGCTGTTGAAAGGGTGGTCTGCAGCTCTGGCTGAAGGTATTCCTTAAATACTGTCACAGGCACCCCATGAGAAAATATGCCCAGGAAAAAAAAGAACCTCAAACTGGAGGGCCTGCACCCCTCTCAGCTGCTGCTGTCTGGGCCCAGGGCCAGACTGAGGCAGTGAGTGTACCAGGTTTGCAGGAAAGGCTCCCTTGGTTCAAATTACTTTGATAGGCACAGCTTCAGGATTCAGCAGGACATGGAGGAAGCAGGCATGACCTGGCCACAGCTCTGAACGACCCACCAGTCCTGGGGCTCACCAAAACTGGTACTGTGTGAGGCCCTGAGGGGAAAGGCCATCTTCCACACACAGCTTCTCAGAGCACAAGCCCCTTCCCAGGTACTCCCTCCCCTAGGGTGGGTGTGCAGGAAGTCTCAGAAAAGAGGCACTGATGCCTAGGCAAACATGATGTCAACTTGGGAGACCCAACTGGAGCACAGGTCCCTTTGTTTAAAAAAAAAAAAAAAAAACAAAACAGCAAAATAATAGGAAACTTAACAGATGTGGCCCCTCAGAACAGTGTGTCCCAGCAAGTGTGCCTGCTGGCTCTGGTCGGAATCAAACCAACACTATCGAGCAGTTGAGCGCACACTCCCAACAGTGGCCCCACTGGCTGCTCTGAGCTGGCTCCAGCTGCTGTCACTGTCCACTGAGAAAGGCCAAGTGCCCTTTGGTGCATCTGTTGGCGTAGTGTCCTTTTTCACCACACTAGAAACAGCAGGAGGGAAAGGAGACAAAAATATAACACCATTTTCAAGTGTAGTTTTCAGTTACCCACAATGAACAAAAGACTGAAGAAGACTCATTCTCTGTATGTAATGTAGCTCTCTTGTCAGACACCAGCAGAAAGAGATCCACAAGGCAAAGAACCACAGCAGAGAGTGAGGCCACTAGACAATGACTTGGCCGCTTAGCAGGGAGCTCCTTCAACCCACTGCTCACTTGCAGTGGGCCAGGACCTTTTTGCAGAAGACTCTTACGAGTGGGTGGTAGGAAGAAGACCAAACCCCTCTGTGGCAGGCCAGTCACTTACCTCTGAGCCAAGATCTGGGACTCCCTGAGGAGGTGGAACAGTGCAACAGAAGCAAGCAGAGTCCTCCCCCAACTTGGGGAACCACCGTTGGGGACACTGAGGCCCAAAGCTTTCCCTGCTGGCTTTTGCACATTTAAGCTACCCTTAGGGATAGGTTCTGATCACAGACAGGAAATGGTTAAATATGGCTGGAGCAGGTAGTGTCACTCTGACAGACTTACTTTGTCCTATCATCATCCAGGCCCTTTTTGCCATTCTCGAGACTTGCTCAAAACAGAAGGGAGCTAGAGATGGATGTGAACAGCCTCAGGCAGGGAACAGAGGGTTGGGAGGCAGCTGAGGGCAGCTACTCACTATCACTACCCCTCGGCCCCTGTACCCCAAGTCCCTGCTCTTTTGTTTTGTATTTTCATATTTATTTATTTATTCATTTATTCATTTATTTATTTATTTAAATATTTTGGCCAGTTCAGCCTGCCCTGGGGGTGGGGCTGGCACAGCATGTGGTGCCGGGGTCAAACTGGTCCCTCTGGTTGCCTAAGCTTGCCTAAGCAGGCGCTTTAGACTGCTGAGCCATCTCACCAGCCCAGTCCCTGTTCTTTTGGCACTATCACTTAGTACCTATTCTATTCCCCTAACTCCACAGTTCCATTCTTTCACGTTTGACCTGTAAGTGACTTGTGTATGGATAAGTGGCCCAGACAGACACAAGAGGACCTCAAGGTCCTGCTGTCTTCACAGCTGATCTCAGGGCATCTAGGTGTCTTTAATAGTAACAGCATCACACACCTGTGGTAACAGGATGTCCAGCCCCCTAGGCCCATCTTTCTAAGGTCTCTAAACTTAGGAGACCTTACTTGACAGAGGAGGCTCTGGTGAACATTTCTGAGTGGGGCTGAGCCCCTTAGGGATTGTTTTGTTTTTGCGGTACTGGCGATTGAACTCAGGACCTTGCACTTGCCAGGCAAGTGCTTATTCTACTGAGCTATCTGCCCGGCCCTCCGAGCACCTTAGGACACCAAAGATTTTTTGCAGTCCTTGAGAAGTAACAAGGGAATCTGCTCTGCAGAGGACATCTTTCCTTTCTGTCTGACCTTCTCTACTTGGTACCTTCCCAAATTCTTCTTGCTGTTTAGGGCTTAGGCTCCAGAATTTTCCCAGTGAGGTCTTTCTGCATGCACTGTCTCTTTGGGTGTCTTTATGCACTTGCCTAGATCCTTTCCAGTATGAATGCAAAGTCCTCTGGAGCACAGCAGGAGCTAAGGAATGCTGGCTGCAGGGATAGTACCTAGGGATCACCCTCCTCTTTCTCTTTTAGATAGGTCTAATCATCTTGCCTCAGGCCCCCCAGTATTTAAAGTACAGGTATGCACCACCATTCCCAGTAGACACCCACCTTTTCTTGAGGGCAAACAACATTGTACGTATGTCCTTTGACTCAGAACTGCCTCTCCTAGGCACATATGCCATTGACATCAGAGCAGAGGCAACAAGTGCAAGTGTTAATATGGAGCAAAGCCCATAGGGGTTGTATAGCCACTGAAAAAGATCGGATCTCCATATACTGCCATGGAAAGAACACAAGATACTGCAGATTTTTTTAAAAAAGCTATTATATGGATTAGGGCTCCACTGATACTAAAATAATATAGCTGGGGCTGTGTAAATAAAAGTTTAGAACAACAGCTCCCCAAGTGCGGCCTGAGAGAAGTTCTCCAGTGGGTTTGTAAGTAAAAGGACCTGCAACCAAATGTGAAAACAGAACATGCAGAATACAGTAGTTCTTTTTGGGAAGGACAGCGAGGGACAGTGTTGTCACTGCAACCTAAATCCTTCCATGCTGCCTAAAAGTTTTATGAAAGTCATGTTAAAGTTTGGTCAAATTTCTAGATTCATGGTCTTTGTTCTGTTGCTATTTTTACTCAGGTAGTGTGTCTCTTTGCATATTTGTATGTATTTACTTATTGATGATTTTTTTTTTTTTTTTTGAGACAGGGTTTTGTTGTGTAGTTTGGACTGTCCTTGGACTCGCTGTGTAGCTCAGGCAGGCTTCAAACTCAGTAGTGATCCTTCTGCCTCTGCCTCCCAAGCACTGAAATTACAAGTATGCACCTACACACCTGGCTGAAATCTTTTTTGCGGGGTGAGGGGGCAGATAAGGGAGTTTCAAACCAGGGCTGTTCTACCACTAAGCTACATCTCCAGCCCTTTTTTCTTACCTTGAAATAGGGTCTGGCTAAGTTGTCCAGGATAGGCTTGAGCATTAGCTTCCTTAAATGCTGGGATTATAGGTGTATACCACTGTACTTGGTTTGTTTTGGGCTTATTTGTACTTGGTTTATTTTCTTTGGGACAGGGTCCTGCTACATAGTTCAGGCTGTCCTTGAACTTACTATGTAGCCTAGGCTGGTCTCAACTCTTGGGGTGATTCTGACAGTCTCCCAGGTGCTGAGATTACAAGTGTGCACCACCACATCCAGCTTGTTTGAAATTTTAATCATGAAGTCTTTCTTTGGAATTCTAGCTATAGGAATTCTGAACACAGCAGGTGAGCTTGTTCCTGCCAGGTACCAGAGGCATCGTCATCCCATGACAATCACTGAGTAGAAAATCTGGTTTATAACTTTTCAGCTCTCACCAAAGATGTGAACATAGGCCAAAATTTATCTAAGAGCCAGCCAGTGAGAATTTGCAGGGATTTTTCTCTTTCTACCAAGACAGGGATGAGAAAGACAGCTTTTCTAGAAAGTTCACCCTTTCCTTGAATATTGCATTTTACTTGTGGGTTGTATGTGTGTTCCTAATGGAATTCCTCCAAGTGTTGGCTCAAAGCTTTGAGGTACCAAGGGAGGAATTGACAGTGCCTCCAGGACAGCCAGAGGCTTCCAGGATCACTCTTTCCTGTGTCCGTTTGGTTCTTAGCTTTTTCAGTTCCCTCGTGTTCTTTGTTTTGTTTTGGTGGTACTAGAAACTGAACCCAGAGCCTTTGTACACCTCTAGCTTTTATTTATTTATTTTTTATATTTTGGGTTTCTCTTTTTCTTTTTTTTTTTGGACAGGGTTTTGCTATATAGTACAGGCTCGACCTGAACTTGCTATGTAGCCCAGGCTGGCCTCAAATTCATGGCAATCCTTCTGTCTCCGACTCCCAAGTGCTAGGACTACAGGCGTGTGCCACCATGCCTAGACTTTTTTTTGAGACAAGGTCTTGCTAGTTTGCCCAGGGTGCGTTTAAATCTAAAGATCTCCCTGCCTCGGCCTCTCAAGTAGCTGAGACTGCAAATATGCACCACCCCACTCAGATTTTATTTTTTATTTATAAGCACAATTGACTCATTCAGCAATAAGTTTTTTTTTTTTTTTTTTTAAATCCTTTACTTTGCCTTGGTGTAATGCAGGAAGTATGATGATGTGGTCTCTAGCACACCATAGTGGCCCACCATTCCTCTTATAATCGAAGATTCTCTTATAATCTCTTAAAAAATGTTTGAATTTTTCTTTTCTTTCTCGTTCTGGGGACTGAAACCAAAGCCTTCACAGTGAGCTACATACCTAGCGGTTAAACCTATGACTGTCCTGCCTCAGCCTCCCAGAGTGCCGGGATTAAAAGATGTGTACTACCATGTTGGCCTAAATTTTCAAAATTAACCACATATAGGGAATGAGGGAATGGCCATTGATTAAGGAGAAGACCCCTACCCTGGCCCCTGGCCCCTGGCCCCAGGCCCCAGGCCCCAGGTCTTACCTTGTAACAAGTGACCTGCTCCAGTGGCCGGGGTCCTCGGTTGCCTGCACTGCTGTTTTGACTCTGCATAACCCCGATGACCTGTGGGGCTCTCTGCTGATTGGGAGAAGAGTTCTGACTCGTTAACTGGATCAAGGAGGACGACCTTTGTAATGGCGGATTGTTACTTTGCTGGAAAGAGTTACACAACACGGTTTTACTGCGGAAAACACGTGCACGCAGACTACCGATGGGGACAGGAAAAAAAAGAGGGCGGGATTCTTCCCGCATGACCTGCAGGAAGAGGACTTCTGCAATGGCCCAGCTCAGGAGAGTGGGCAGAAAAGAAACTTCTGGTGATGATGGCAGGAGCCACTGCCCGAAAAAACACCATGCAAACACACAAAAAACGAAAAATAAAAGAAGAAAACGAAAACACCAAAGAGACGAGAGGAGGTCTCTGGGGCAGTGGGGCGAGGGCATGATCAGGCCTTACTTTTGGTTCTGAGGTTCTAGCTTCAGGTCAGGATGAACGCTTGGTTCAGCCAGATGTTTAGCAGCCTACACGGCGAGCAACAGTCACAGAAAAACAGTTGGAGCCTGGCCTGCTGACCTGCAGTCTAGGGGCTGAGGACCCTCCTCCAGGGAGTCACAGAACAAAGAGGGGATTGGGGGGACTGGGGCTTCTGGGGCGGGGATTCCACAGCAAGGCTACCTCAACCAGCTGAGTGGTTGGCTCTTGCCTGATAAAGGACTGAGCTAGAAATGAACCCCCGGGCTGTCAGCTGTACCCATGCCTGGGAAGGTTGGCTTTCCCAAGGAAGAATGTGGCTTGCTTGGTTGGCACCTCTACCTCCTGCGGGTGGGGTCCATGGAGAGTAAGCACAGTCATGTACCCTCTCAGCCTACAGCAATGAAGAGGGCTGGGAGGGGCTTTGGCAACTGACTCAGAGCCCAGCCAGGTAAGAGGCAGACCTGTTGAGGCCCTACCTAAACCCAGGCCAGCCTAGCTCTGCCCATCTCCACTCCTGTACTCAGGCCCAGGGAGTCCTTGGTTTTGGGGCTAGCAGAAGATCCCCAGCTGTCTATGGTATTTCCCTCTTCTAGTACTTGAGGAGATGGACCAACTGTATTATATAGCACCATCTAGGAAACCAAAGCCACCATTCCTTCAGTCCTGCTTTTGCCATAGGAGTAGGCAGTAGGCTGAGGATTAGGCCTCAGTTCTGTTCCTTTATCTGCCACTGCTTGGTGGTGTCCCCTCAGGAAGTTCTCCCTTCTAGGAGTCTCAGTCTCTGTGTTTGTAAGGGGCAGGATCTCACCCAGAAGCAAAAGCAGCAGACCCGTGAGCCTACGCCACCTAACCTAGATCCTGAGGCACAGTGACATCTCCCAGTGTTCACTCAGTGACATGTACCCCCTGAACTCTGCCTGTCATCCTGCTCTAGGCCTCACTGTGCTGTGTTTGAGGTAAAAAGAGAAGAGGCCAAGTGGGAATCTAGGTTTGGCAGATGCTTCCATCTCTAGTGGGATGTGCACACTTCTCTGCTTCCTGAGTTTTCTTGAGGGCACTTCCTGTCCCTCTCTCCTACCTCCTCCCTAACCTGTCTCTCACAAGATTCCTCACTGGGTCTGCAGCTGACCGCACACTGAGGCACTCCCTTTGGGACTGCGTGGCCAGGGAGGGGCCAGGGCACGGTACCTTTGTCGGAGGCTGCGTCTGCTGTGGCAGTGGGGGCTGTTCAGTGGTTCCCATGGGTAGTTCAAATCGGGGACTGGTCACCAACAGCCAGAGAGGAAGTAAGCAAGGGAAGAAGAGGGCATGAGAAGATAGGCCAAGTGGTACCCTGTGCAAGCAAAAGTGACCCAAAACACATGGACACAGGATGGGGCTGGCACTCCGTGATGCTTCTGGGAGACCCTGGGCAAGTGCTGCTCCAAGAAAAGATGGCACAGGTGTGCTGTCTGTTTCTGGATCAAGCTTTCCGATTCCCAGATGGCCCATGACCCATAAAAATTAAATGCTGGTCTAAACAGATCTGTATTTGAGCTCAAAAAGCAGCAGCAGCCATCAGCAGCATTCAACCCCCCCCCCCTCCCCCATATCCTACCTAGGTGGTACTGACGCCACCCAGTGACCAAAGCCCTGCTCCCAGGAAGGACAGAGCAGCAGCAGGACTGGGGCCAGGGGTTGTAGGCAGGGTACTCACTGCATGAATTTACATGAGGGGCCCTCTGGGCAGAATCCCACGAGGTAATTCACACAGATGACTCTCCGCGTGTGCCGGTGCCTACACAGAGGACCTGCAGAGCCCAATGTTTGGGTCATTCAGATGACCTCCCTGCAGGGGAATGCTTTACTGTCCCCACTATCAGCTAGAGCTACGCCTACATTGCCCAGGATGCTGGCAGCCAGAGGATGGCTTCTCAGGCTGGTTTTGCCTCAAACTGAGAGGGAACTAGAGGCAGGGATTCAGCCTGTCCACATTGGTCTCCTTACCTACAATGCAGGTGAGTCAGGCTGGTTGGCACACACCTGTAATCCCAGCTACTAGGAAGGCTGAGGCAGGTGGATTAAGAGTTTGAGGCCAACCTGGGCACCTGAGTGAGGTTCTGTTCAAAAACAGGCTGGGGATATACCTTGCTGGTAAACATTTGACTGGCATATGTGAGCCTTAAGTTCAATCCCTGATACTAGGAAAAAAGAAAAAAAGAGATGAGCACATCCCCACAAGGCCTGCTTGGGAGGGATACAAAAAAGCTCAGGTTTTGCTGGAACAGGAAGAGTGATGTTCCAGTTGGACCAGCTGGCAGTCTTGAGGTCACGTGGACAGAGGGAGGCTGGCCTCTGCCCAGAGGCCTAGTCCATCCTGCACCTACCATGCTTGCAGAAGCCGCGGTCATACCACGGGCAATCCTTGATCTTGGACTCCGGGTCAATGTGGAGGAAGGGGCATTCCTTGTTGCTGCATTCCCCTGTAGGAAACCCAGACATGTATGTGGCCTCCTGGAATAGAGCTTTCCCAAGCCAAAAGGAGCCAGGAATCCTGGTATCCAGACTTGGTCTTGCAAGCCCTGAGCCCACGGCAGGATGTTAGTAGGGCTGTGCAGTCTCACATACACCAGCGCTTCTGGAAGGGACAGTAACACCAGCAAAACCTGGGCCAAAGCAAACTCATCAAAATCTATTGTTTCACCTTTACCCAGGCAGAGGGGATATCATGGCTTGGGGGCGCAGCTAAGTAAATATGCCCTTGAGACTAGGATGTGACTTTCCTCCTCTCATTGACTCTGAGCTGGGATGGGGGGAGGTCTGAGACCTCTGACTTTTAGGACAAGTACTGGGAGCTAGAGACAGGGCCCAAAAGATACTATGGGGTAAGCCTTGGTGATGACAACACAGGTGGACGGGATGGTTCCGAAGCAAGCAGCCCGGGTGGTCAGCAGCTTTAGGGCACACACCCCAGTGTGACTACCTGCCACCTGCAGGCCAACCCTTTGCAGCCTGTTAACGTACTGTTCACTCTCCAGAGAAAACACTCCAGCCCATGCCCTCGTGCCTAGACCCTCTCACAGGCTCAGCACCCCCTACTGCAGCCACACCAGCCCCATCACTGAGAAGAATCCTTAGGACTACAACCTTCTTGGGCCCTACCTGGACTCCCCTTAAGAGGCTCTCCTAGGTCACTCTGCCTGAGGAGAATCCAGCATGGATCTCATTACTGTTTATTTCCTTCATGGCAATTTTCTCTTTTTTTTTTTTGTGGGACGCGATTCGAACTCACAACCTTGTACTTGCCAGGCAGGCACTTGTGCCACCAAGCTATCTCCCCAGCCCCTGGCCGTTTTCTTAAGTCACTGGCTTATCAGCTGTCCCTGTCCCTAGGTCACTACAGCAAGGACAAGTCCATTCTCTTCATCACTATCCCTCCAGGAAGGGACACTCAACACAGGTATGGTATGTGATAGGAGCTTCAGGTGGTACATCTGCATGAAGGCAGCCTCTTCAGGGAACAGGCAGACAGGACATCAGAGACTTGGGGCTGATGGGCCTATGGCTGTCAGCAGAAAGAGAGAACCCTAAGGGATAACTCTGGTTCTAAATGGGAGACCCTGCTCCATTCCAGTGTTGCTGTGGGTAATCCCGAGTCCTGCTGTCTGCTTTGACTTCTCAGTTTATGATGCCTCAGCAAAACAAGCCACAGCTATCATTAAGAACCCAGCAGTCAAGCGTGTTGGGATGCTGAAATAATTAGCATCTCCTCCAGCAACAATGTTTTGAGAGCATGACGCATGCCTAGCATGCCTGAGCTCACCATAGAATTTCCAACAGATTTCTGAACTCCTGTGTGGCCTCTGGACAATCTGGGGCTGGCAGCTCTGGGGCCAGAGTCAGCACTTGAACTGACAAATAACTTCCTAGGGACATCTCCAAGAACAGACCAGAAGAGAGACCCTGGCCACAGTGCTCTGTGCCCACACCACTGCCTTCACCTTGTCCCCTGCTTCTCCATGCAGGCTACACATTCTCTAAGCATAGCTCAAAGCAATCTTTTTGAGATAAAGAACAGGGCTCACTGCTACCAGAAGACAGCCCTTCCATACCTGCTACTCTTGAGGGCTGTTAGAATGGCCAAATTATTACTATTATTAATAAACTATCTAGAGAAGGAACCAATTTAGGTCAAGGCTGGGGTGATCAGTGGCCATGCTGATGTGGATTTCAGAGATGGGGCTACTGTGCATAGTAAGCAGGTTTCCACCTACTGCACTGTCTCCTTGTTCACCAGGATTCCTCTTATTCTCACTATCCCCAAGTGCTCCAAACCCTACAGTGTTCCAAAGACTTGAGGGACTATCGGAGAACCATCATGACAGCCCCTCACTGAAGAGCCACCTGAGACTGGCAGGGACTGCCTAATTTTCTCATCAGAAGCTAGAAAGACGGAAGAAGGCAGACATACTGGGTCTGGTTTTGAGAACCTGGCAGAGCCTCCCAGGATTCTGTGTGCCTTACCAAACTTGGAGTAGAAGTAGCACTCGGGCATCTTGGTCATGTCATACTCGTGCAAGAACTCACACTGGTCCCCCTTCTTGCATAGCCCCCGAAGCCAGTGTTTGCATACAACCGTCTTCTCACCGCTGATATGGCGGAATGGA
The DNA here is from genome assembly GCA_004027915.1 of Capromys pilorides. Classification (NCBI taxonomy): domain Eukaryota; kingdom Metazoa; phylum Chordata; class Mammalia; order Rodentia; family Capromyidae; genus Capromys; species Capromys pilorides. Next base: position 16,421 of record PVKN010001406.1, read on the forward strand.
CACATGCCCCCTGCCGAAGAAGAGGGGCCAGGATGTGAGGAGAAATGTGTGCTTGGTGAGCCAAGGCACCTTTACTCCGTACTTTCCTGAAAACAGTATGTTCTGGGCTGTGGTGAAGGTGCTCCTGAAGAAGGAAGCCAGCCTGATTTGGGGAAGTATACTGGCAAACATTTTAAACTTTGGTAGCTCTGCTTTAGTTTATGGTGGTTTGGGCAAATATAACTCAAATATTAGATCATGATTTCATACATATTGTAAGGTGAAGGAATAACAAGACTACAGTGGGATGTGAGTGGGTTCATTTAGTCCTTCTTAACAGTTGTGCCGCCTGTATGCAGACATGGAAAAATTGTGAAAGGGGGGGTACTAAAAGAAAGAGTGAGGTCTGGAAAATTTTAAAGGATACAGAGGACCATCAGGAAAAGCCTGGACCCCAGGGCAGGCTCTGTCTCCTGTGAAAAGTAACCACATAGCCTCAAGATCCCAAAAAGATCATCTTCAGGGCTGAAGAAAAGCAATGGGTATTAAAGGGAAGCTGTGTCTTTCTGCAGCAGGACCTGTCCCACTAAGATAGGAAAAAGCTATCCTCTGGTAATACTGGACTTGTAACTGGTGGCTTGGCAAGAGCATAGCAAAGGTCCAACGAGAATAAGGTTCTAACTAGGAAAAATCTACACTAGCTCCAACCAGAACTTTCTGTGGTGAGGGAAAACATGTTCTATACCCCTGCTGGCTACTGCAGCCACCACTAACCACTTGTGGCTATTGAGTTCTTGAATCATCACATGTGGCAGAGAAGCTACATTTCTCATGGGTTAAATTTGAATTTGAACAGGCACATGGGGCTGGTGGTTATTGTGCTAGCGGATAGTTGCAGGGGTGGTTGGCCAGCAGGCAGAATAACTAAGTGAATCACATTGTAAATGAGAACAGGAGCAATGAGGGAACAATTCCTTGACCAAGCAGTATAAGGTGAGGCTGACTGATCTACCTGGAAGGTCTACTGCTTCCATAGCAAAAAATCATTCAAAATCCTCTATTTAAACTATCCCCTTGGTCTAGCTCTACATTCTCCATTCAAGTTGCCGATTATGATTTAGTTTCCTGAGTAAATTTGTCTGTAGGAGAACCATGCTTGTACATGGCAATACTTAGGAGTAAACAGATATGGCCTGGCTCATACAGCCTCTGTGGGGGGCCTAGTAAGAGTAAATAGGACCCCCACAAAGGTTACTGTAGGTCATTTCTTAAGAAGCCAGAAAACAGTGAGGTGGTACAGACTAGAATCAGAAAGACTTGCATTCAGACACTGGGCTTGGCCACACAGTAATTTTAGGACCCTGAGAAAGTTCCTGAAAGCCTTGGTGCCTGGGCCTTTGTGCATATCAGATGGAGAAGTGAGGTGAGAGAGCAGCCTCTGGGCCACACTCAGCCTGTGGGTTAAGTTCCGGCTAGAACAGCCATCAGGCACCCAGCCTGCGCAAACCACAGCTCATCTGTACATAGCCATCCTGCAGGAGGCAACACAGGCCAGACATTGGTGGCCTGCATGGCTGCCGGGGACCTAGGTGGTCAGGTGGGCACCTTTGGAGGCATGTCAAGAAGCCAAGTGTTTTCTTACCTTTGCTACAGGCAGCTTTCAAAAAGAATTCACAGACAGCAGCCCCCGACTCTGTAGAAGTGAGAGAAAAGGAACAGCATCAACCAAGGGTAGGTGCTGTTGCTACTAGCAGTCCTGAAGAGTGCGAGGGGATCCTTTTGGCCTTTGACCCAGCATACAGGAAACACAATGGCAGAGATGCAAAGTCCAACTAAGCCAGGCCAAAAGCTGCTTATTTCAGTCATTCCCTACAGAACAAGAGGTGTACAGTGAGACAGAACATTATTTACATTCTCAGACATTCCTAGAAGGGAAGAGCTGTTGAAGAGTTAAGAGAATTGATAAGGAAGGCAGGATAAAGCCCAGTATAGCAGAAATGAGTCAATTACCCCCAGCTCAGGCCTCCCAGAAGGCCCAAGTCACAGGTATCTTGACATGAAGTAGTGGGAGGAATGATTTTACAGGAAATATCTGGAAGCTAATGGGCCCTCTCAAGGGGGCAGGTTCCAAAAGAGGCACGTGACTCAGGCATCAGTTCAGAAGAAAGAATGAACGTGAAGATACAGGAGCAGGCCCTCCCTTATTTTTTGGGAGAGGGTCTTGCTAGCTATGTAAAGAATGAACATGAAGATACAGAAGCAGGCCCTCCCTTATTTTTTGGGAGAGGGTCTTGCTAGCTATGTAGTCCAGGCTGGCCTTGAATTCATGATCTTCCTTCCTAGAGTGCTACTATGCCCAGCTAATCCCATTCTTTTCCTTTTTGAGACAGGGTCTCGCTATGCAGTTCAGGCTGGCCTTAAGCTCACTTTTGTAGCCAAGGCTGGTCTCAAAGTTGTACTGATCCTCCTGCTTCAGCCTCCTAAGTGCTGGGATTACAGGCATGCGCCACCATGTCCAGCTGCTAATCCCATTCTTAATATGCAACATCTGCATAAAAATAAAGGAACAAGGTCTTTTATTCATTCAGGCACAGAGAATTCTGGTGAAGCCAGCAAGGTCACAAAGGCATAGCATGGTGAAAGTGAATGGGCTCCGAGGGCCAGCTGTTTTGGTAAGTCCTGGAAATACACAGACCATGTTCCTAGAATAAATTGCCCTTGTCTTCATCAACAGTTTTCCCTACCCATAACCTTTCCAGAATTGCTGAAAACTGCTGAGCACGGTGATACATGCCTGTAATCCTAGCACTCAGGAGACTGAGGCAAGAGGATCACTGTGAGTTTGAGCTAACCTGGGCTACAAAGTGGGTTCAAAGCTAGCCTGATCTACATAGTGAAACCTTGTCCCAAAAACAAATACAAAATGAAAAATTGCTGAAAACCTATCATGGCTTCTCTGAAACCCACTGAACATGCTCCCCCTTGTTAACAAGAGACTTTGTGGCTTCTTTAAAGCAGGTAGAGTTTGCTGGGTCAGAGCTAACTGCAGAACTTACCGAATTACTGGGGTGTTGTTCAGGGCTTCGAAGTCTGAAAAGTCTTACATTTAAAAATGTATCTTCCCTGACCTCTGCATCCTTCCACACAAGGGGGTAGAGATACTGTCATGCCTCAGGAAGAGCAGTGCCTTCTCACAGCCACTCTGGTTTTATGGGATTCTGTAGGCTGAAGGTGACCTGACAGAGCCTAGCAGCTAGTGCCACACAGGATGGTGGCGGCAGGGAGGTATAATTGTAAGGAGTGTGGTTGCATGTTGGGGAAATGAGAGCTTTTTTATTGTTGACTTTTTCAGTATACACACAAAACGGTAGGAAGGTCTGTCCTGAAAGATCTCCCTTCTCTTCCCTCTGCCCTGCTCCTCTCACCCGGTATGGTAACTATGTGCCTTAGTGTTGTTCCTTTTCCTTTTTATAACAAAGATTGAGAAATTTATCAAATATATGTCTATGAGATATACCTGGCTATAGATACAATTTTAGGCCAGATGTGGTGGTGTACACTTATAATCCAAGTATTGAGGAGGCTGAGGATCCCTGCAAATTCCAAGCCAGCCTGTGCTACATAGTGAGTTCAAAGCCAGCCTGTACTACCTGCATCTCAAAAAATCAAGGAGGGGTGGCGGACAAGAAAAACAAAGTTTCTTTTTTTTTTTGTCTTTATGAGACAGGGTCTCACTATGCAGTTCAGGCTGGCCTTGAGCTCACTTTTGTAGCCCAGGCTGGTCTTGAACTCACATCGATCCTCCTGCCTTAGCCTCCCAAGTGCTGGGATTACAGGCGTGCGCCACCACGCCTGGCTCCAAAATTTCATTTTAAAACAGGTGTTGTAGCACACACCTGTCACAGCCCTTGGGAAGGCTGAAGCAGAAAGATTAAAAATTTGAGCCCAATCCATGCAATTTAATAACTTAATGAGATCCTGTTTCAAAATTTAAAAAAATAAAAAAGGGTTGAGGATGTAGTTAAGTGTGAAGACATTGGGTTCACTGTCAAATACAGAAAAAAAAAATCATTTCTGGTCTTTTGTTCTTTTCAGAGATTAAGGTTGCTGCTTTCCTTAAAGTTAAAAATCCAGTCTAGAGACTAGATCCCAGGTAGATAGGATAAGAGCATGCCTTAATTATCATCAAGAAATCAAATAACAACAAATGTTCTCGAGGCTGTGGGAGGAGGGGGAGAGGAATCCTACATCATTAGTGGAAATATAAACTAATTCAACCATGGAAACAGTGTGGAGATACCTCAGAATAATAAAACTAGAAATTCCACTGGACCCAGTTATTCCTGTTCTATGTATCTTCCTGAAAGAGCTAAACTTTTCATATTATAGTGAAACATGCATATCCATGTTTATAGCAGTAAATTCATAACAGTTAAATCTTGGAAACCTATTTATTCACCAACAGATAAGGGATAAAAACATGGTATTTACATGCAGTGGAGTACTCTACCATAAAGGGTAGATAGACTTGAGTCGTTTATAGGAAAATGGATGCACTTTGAGACCAAAATGTTAAGTGAAATAAATCAGACACATAAGCTTAAACACCACATGGTTTCTGTCATAAGAAACCCCAAATACCATATAAACAAAGAACAAAATAAAAGATACTAGCAAGTAGG
>PVKN010001406.1:21181-52744 GCA_004027915.1 Capromys pilorides
TAAAAAAAAAAAAAAAACCTCAATTAGAAAACAAGCCCGCCCCCCCCACATGATTTTTCAAGATGCTTGTAACATTAACCACCCCTCCCTTGACCAGCACCAGTTAAGATCATTAGCCAGGCCAGGCATGGTGGTGCATGCCTGTAATCCTTACACTTGAGAGGCTGAGACAAGAGGATCATTACAAGTTGGAGGCCAGCTCAGACTACATAGTGAGTTCAAGGTGAAAAAGATCAGCTGCCAGATGGATGCATTTAGTCTAAAAGCACGATGGACATAATGAATTGTAAAGTAGTATTAATGTATAATTAAATATAGACATGAATACTTAAAAATGATAATATAAATTATAATTAAGTCTTTGTAAATACCCAAGCAGATGTCTTTGGATGAGAGGTAAATGCCTAACTAAATAAATGAACTCCAGACACTGCTGAGCGATGAACTAGAGTAGACACAACAAATAACTGTGTACTTGATAACAGGCACGATTTTGTCTAATATGAATCTTCATAATTTAATGCATTCTGTGTTGTTAACAGACATACTTAGTGAACTTGTGTAAAATAAAAAAAAAAAAAATCTGAATTTTGGTGCCTGCAATGTTTCATTGTTTTGGTGTGGCCCGTCATTTTTGTTGTCACCCCTGTCTCATAAGTCTTCAATTAACATTTGGTTTAATGGAAACTTTGTGAAGCCCAGCCTACAAACTTCATTACTTGGGTGAAGAATTCATGGAATAAAAATCACTGACAGCTGTGTTGCCAGAGAACTATGAGCAGGCTACACAGACAAGAAGTACTCTTAGAGCTCTACTGCTGTACAGAAAAGATTGGAGCCAGTGGTTCTAAAGAACTGGCATTGCAAGAAATTCCGGCCAGAATTTGTGGTTTGGAGAGTTATAACAATGTTCCAGAAGATGACATGACTGTATTAGAATGTAATTTTTCTATACATGAGTAAATATAAGTTATTATACCTAAATAAACATTGCATACAAGAAAAAAAAATAAGACATCCCCTGCAACTAAGCAGGGGATTCTGTTTGGAGCAAAAATGAATAAGCCTTGGTCTTATTTTGGGGGAAGTATATTAATTATAACATACTACAAATATACTAGTAAAAAACAAAACTAAGATAGAAGCATGCTTTAAGGCCAGAACTCTTTTTAAATAAAACTAGGGGGACCAAGAGATGGAGAAAAGGGAATGGAACATAAAAAGAAAATTAAGATGTTAAGTCCAGGTGTGGTGGCGCATGTCTGTAATCCCAGCACTTGGGAGGCTGAGGCAAGAGGATCAGTGCAAGTTCAAGACCAGCCTGGGCTACAAAAGTGAGCTCAAGACCAGCCTGAACTGCATAGCAAGACCCTGTCTCAAAAAGACAAAAAAAAAAAGATGTTATATACACGTACCAACTCTTCAAGGTAAATGTAATTGGCTGGCGAGATAGCTCAGTGGACTCAGCGCCTGCTTAGGCAAGCGCAGGGATGGGGTCTGATCCCAGGCACCACATCCTGCGATAGCCCCGCCACTGAGACAGGGCATGGTGGTGCATACCTGTAATCCCAGTGCCAAAGAGGCTGAAAACAAGAGAGTCACTACGAGTCCAAGCTTCAGCATAGTGAAACCCTGTACCAAACACATTAAAAAAAAAAAAAACATAAATGTCATTATGTACTACAGACACGTACACATAAAAATTAGGAAGAAAACAAAATGCCAGAACTTATAGTTCTCAAATTGTGATGGGAATGAGTGAGGAAGGGTGACAGCCTTGCTGGGAGTTAACACACTAATCGCCTCACAAAACTGCGGGCTAAATACATCACCCAAATCTGAAGTCCTGCACCAGGCTTCTACATAACCCTTCCTAGGAACGTGTGTGCGTGTGGCTCATCACTGCAAATGCCCCACCCAGATTTGTTGACTTTGGTACAAGGTGGGAGAAAGGTCTAAGGGAAAGAGCAACCTGGTACAGATTATTCTGTACGGGGCCACCAAGAGAGGAAACATCTCAAGTGGACGTGTATGTGCAGGCACTAAGGAATCAAAGGGGCAGACAGGCGAGAGCATGTTTGAATTTGAACATCTGCTTACAACAGGCGTCTGTGTATATAAAACTAGTTGACATCTGTGCCTTGGGTATAAATAAACACTGTCTTGCATAGAAGTATCAACGTTAGAGGACAGAGTTTTGGTGTATGTTAGAAGGTAAAGGTAGAGTTGTGAGGCTGATAAGGATTGGAGTGAAAGCACCAGCTACCATACTCTGACAGTTATGGGAGACAGCATGGAATGCTGGAGAGGTCCTCAGGCTACCAGATTCTGACTGGTCCTCAGCAAGCCCCTTCCACACCTGGCCTCAGGCTCCTCATCAATAGATTGAGTTCAGTAACCTCTTGTGGCTCAAGAACCTCTGAGCCTCAACATTAGGCATCAAGGATTTTTAGAAAGAAGTGAAGGAAACTGCTGGTTTCTGCCTTTTTTTGAGGCAGTCTTTTATGCAGTTCAGGCCGGCCTCAAATTCATAATTCTCTTGTTCTTGAATGCTGGGATTACAGGCATTATTAGCTGGTGGATTCTTTTAAAAGTGCAAGATGTCCCACCTGAGTTGGGAAGGGTGGGAAGCCAGACGCTACCACGTGAAGAGAGTAAAGGGCGCTCAGACGAAGGGTCAACACAAGGACCCTCCTGGATGTGATAAAGGGGTTTAGGAAAAACGAGTCCTGGAGCAGACCCAGATTAGGAATGAGCTCCCAAGAGTTTGAATACTGTGTAGAGATTGGAGTTCGGACATGTAGCTGGTACGGTGCAGGAGACACGGTCCTTCCCTCGGTAGGTGTCCTCCAACAGACTAATTCTGAGCAAGCAAAAAGGTGCTCCAAGCAGGGAGCGGAGAATTGCATAGGTCGGACTTTTCCCTAGTTTGGGAAGGGGGGAGGGGGGCTCCAGTTCACCATCACGGTCTTCACTCTGGAACCACGGAAACATTTAAGTTCCAGTCCTACTAGAGATGACCATGGAACAGCTCCAGGTATCAAGGACTCGAGGAAAGGGACTAGGGGTCCGAAGGAGGGGAAATTAGGTCCCAGGACCAGGGAAAGGTCTTGGGTGCGACAGGAAAGGTCCCGGGCCTCAGAGAAAGCGCTCTCGAGGGTGAGAGAGAAAAGTCCTGGATCTGGCAAAGAGTCTTAGGTCCCGGGTCCCAGCCGATCTCACCCGCCCGCCCCGGCCCCGCGCTCACTGTCCATCCCGGGGAAGGGAAGCGGCTGCGCCCCGAGCTGCTGCTCCACGGCGATCTCCAAGTCGAACTTGATGTGGTCCACGCTGGCGATGATCTCCTGCATGGCGGCGGCGGCGGCCCCCCGGCCCGGCTCTCCCAGAGTGTCTCGCCGCCTTCACTCCCCTTTCTACCTCCCGCCGGGTTCTCCTCAGTCCAGCCCGCCGCCGCCGCCGCCACCGCCGCCCGAGGGATGCCGGGAGCGCCCGGAGCCCGCGCCGGCTCTTTTGCCTGTTCAGACCCGGCTAATCGAGCGCCAGGCGCGGGCAGTCGCCAGCCAAATTCACGCTTCTCCTTGCCAGCAACCTCAGCTCCAGGCCCTAGGAGTTCGCTACGCAGACTACGCCTGCGCGAGGCCGGGCGGGGGCGTGCGACCGGAACGGGGTGACCTCCGCGCTGCCGCTGGCCCTGGGCTGATACTGGCTCGGCAGTCGCGCTCTTGGCGCAGCAAGTGTCGGGTGAGTTCCTGCGTGATTCTTATAGGAATGAAGGGACGCGGGCGGAGGGCCTACTACGTCCAAGTGGGAAGGTCCTACGTCCCGGAGGAGAGGTTCCCGGGTCCCAGTGAGAGAACCGACTCCAGCACCAGGGAGAGAGCCTGGGTTCCGGGTCTGAACTAGTCTCACTCGCCCGCCCTCACTGGCCCCAAGCTCCATGCGGGGGAACGGTAGCGGAGCAGTGAGGGGGGCTGAGGAAACCCAGCCTCTGAAGGTCAGCATGGGGACGGGGTGCCTCCTGAGGCTCTGCGAGCGTCTGCGGTTTGTTGGGTCCCTCAAAAGAAGATGGCCATGGAATATTTCTAATTTAGGGATTGTATTTTTTTTTAATTTTTTATTTATTTGTTTGTTTGCTTGTTGTGTTTGTTTGTTTCTTTATTTATTCATTTTGTGGCTGGCTCAGCCTGCCCTGGTGGTGGCGCTGGCACAGCATGTGGTGCCGGGGATCGAACTGCAGTCCCCGCAGTTGCCTGACCCCTCCTAAGCAGGCGCTTTAGACCACTGAAGCATCTCGCCGGCCCCAGGGATTGTATTTTTTTTTTTTTTTTGTACGTAATACTTTATTTGCAATAGAATAGCAATTCAAAGAGTAAATGGATAATTGTGATACATTCGTTCATTAGAATACTCATTAAGCTGGCCGTGGTGGCGTAGGCCTGTAATCCCAGCACTCAGGAGGCTGAGGCAGGAGGATCCGTGCGAGTTTAAGACCAGCCTGGGCTACAAAAGTGAGTTCAAGGCCAGCATAGCGAGACCCTGTCTCAAAAAGATGAAAAGAAAAAAAAAATACTAATTAGCAGTGAAGAAAAAGATTAGACTAATAAAATATGCAAAAGGGATTTTATTTTTAAATGTTTATTTTTGCAGCACTGGGGATTGAACCCAGGGCCTTTGCATCCCTGGCCCTTTTAAAAGTATTGCGATAGCGTCTCTCTGAGACTGAATTGCCCAGGGTGGCTCAAACTTGAAATTCTCCTTTCTCCACTATTCGGTGTGTAGGGATTACAGCAGCACGCCCACCCTTCTAACTGCTAGCAGTTAGACCAGAGTGAATTAATGAATTTGTAGGCGGAAAATTTCAGTTTTATTTTTTCATCTGAGATTTAGTATTTCCTTTCCTCACGGGCCAAGCAGCATTAGCAGTGTCAGAAATTTCAAGCAATGATGAGTGTAAATGATAGCTGGAGCCAGGATTTTATTTTGTTTTGTTTTTTAAAGACAGGATCTCACTATATAGTTCCGGCCGGCCTTGAGCTTGCCACAGTCCTTCATGAGCCTCCTGAGTGCTGGTATTATAGATGTGTGCCACCGCATCCTGCAGAGACAAGATTTCTGCAACAACTATGAGCTCTTAACTCTGCTTCCAAATTATGATAGGTTTTTGCTATTTAATGCATTAAAAAGGACAGATAAAAGCATAGGGCACACATACTAGTATAGTATTGATGTAGAACTGCTGAAGTATCCTAACAGGTCCCTTCCCTGGGCCTCAATTTACTGTCACCTCTGGGATCTTTCCAATAGTGACCTTCTAATATAAGCAGACTTTTCTGTTTTCATACTGTTAGCTCATTCTGGTATTTTCTTCAATTAAAGGCTTTAGAATTCAGGCTGGACTGTTCAGCTCAGCTATGCCGCCTATTTTTGTGTGTGGCGGGGGTTACTGGCAATGGTTGGAGAGCTTTTGTACTAATCTACGTCACCAGCTCTTTTTTAATTAAAAAATATTTTTTGTGTGTAACAGAAATATAATGGAAGCATGTGTATAATTTAAAATTTTTCAGTTAGTTATATTATATTAAAAAGAAACTGAAGTTAGCTGGGTGTGGTGGTGCATGCCTGTAGTTCCAGCACTTGGGAGGCTGAGGCAGGAGGATCAGTGTGAGTTCGAGACCAGCCTGGGCTACAAAAGTGAGCTCAAGGCCAACCTGAACTGCATAGTGAGAACCTGTCTCAAAAAGACAAAAAGAAGAAACTGATGTTAATTTACTATATTTTATCTAGTCAAGCATATCTTAAGTATTAATTTAGGATTTAAAGTTATATGTGTTTTTAAAGTCCTTAAAATTCAGTGTATTTATACTTACAGCAGTTTTTGTTTAGATTGGCCACATTTCAGGTGCTCAGTAATTATAGATGGCTTGTGGCTTCTGGTTTTATTTTATTTTTTTGAGACAGGGCTTTGCTATGCAGCCCAGGCTGGCCTCAAACTCACAGCAATCCTGAGTGTTGGGATTGCAGGTGCGTACCACTGTGCCCAGCCTAAGTGGCTGCTGTCTCGGTACAGTTCTTGCCTGTTTGGCCAGATTTTGCAGAAGAGAAGTACTTGAGTTTTCATTTGCAGAGGCCAAAATGTCAACTTTTTTCCCCCCAGTAACAAATGATAATAGCTATACCTTTTGAACACTTCTTAAAATTCCAGGCATGTGCTAAAAACATCTCAATTTATGTCAGTCATGGTGGCTTATGCCTGCAATCCTAGAAGTCTATAAGGCTGAGCCAGATGGATCACAATTCAAGGCAAGCCTGGCCAGTTTATCAGCTTAAACCCTGTGTTGAAAAATGAAAAGAGGCTGACGATATAGTTCAGTGGGAAGACTGTAGGTTCAGTGCCCAATCCTAAAAAAATAAAAACATTTCATTTTAATTTTGTAGTCGAAACAGTTGAGGCAAAGGAAGGCTAAGCAACAGGTCTCAACACAGAGGTCTGACCGGAAACTCTGCTCTGACTTCAGTGGGTGTGGTCAAGGAGGATGATGTCATGATATCTGTAGCTATGTCTAGCAACTGTTCATGGCGCCATTGTTGTGCTATATGCTGTATACTGCTGTAGTGCTGTGCGAGTGTTGTTACTGTTAATTTCAGTCAAGATATATCTTGGTTACTTTTTGTTTCTGGGACAGAATATATATAACAAAAATATAAGTTTAAGGAAGAAAACATCTTAGCTCACAGTTTGTAGAGGTTTATGTCAGAAGTTATCTGGCTCCAATCAAGGCAGCATGGCAGAGGAAGAACAGTCTGTGGCAGGGCAGGCAGAAGGCAGGAAGCTGCCAAGCAGTGAGCCTCCCTTTCTCTTTTATCCTATCCTGCCTATGAGCCTATTGATGGGTGCCACCCACATGCTGAGTGGGCCCTTTTATTATGCACACCCAGAACTATGCTGAACCAACCAGTGGATTTGTTTATCACATATCCATAATCCATATTTACACACTGCATCTAGAGATTCATTGGTCTCAGATGGATTGATTCTACCCAGTGAGAAATGACTGGCAGGAATGAGAAGAGATAGACAAGAAGACAAAACCTGGGCTAGGTGGTGGCTGGTCTGCCTGGTAGGCCAGAGGAACCCACTAGCACAACTAAACCTATGTTTATTTATACTTTTGCAAAGTTAGTAACAAGTGATACAAGGTTGCCTAGCGACTAATGGCTGACCTTAACCAGATGGAATGTGTATCTCAGGACTGGGGTAACTTGTTTGCTTTAGGTAAGGAGACCTAGTTCCACTTACACACATTTACCAAGTTTCTAGCTACTGGGCTCCCAATAACTGCAGATCCAGCCACCAGCCACCTCTCAAAAGCCCCACCTTTGAATACATGAGACTGTATTAGAGGGATATCTAGATACAAGCCATAACAAGAAACCAGTGGCTGGGAGTATTTTTGTTTTTATTTTTTTCCTGTGGTACTGGGGATTGGATTTGTTTTGTTTCTGAGACAGAATCTCACAAAGTTGCCCAGTCTGCTTCTGAACGTGTGATTCTCCTGCTTTAGTCTCCCAGGGAGCTGGGATTACAGGTGTGTAGCACCACAGCTAACTCATACAGAGTTGTTTGGAAAGCTAGAATCTGAGCTAAAACTTTAGCTTCCGGACTCATGCTTGCAACTACCTCTCTGTTTTCTTTCTGTCTGTTGTAACTGTGAACCTGAGTTGACTTCCTTGTTTTTCTTGACTTGCTTCAGGTGCTGGTGGAATAGGAAAGCCAGAGATGGACCTTGTGAGACTTGCCCGTCTGTTCTCCCGCCCCTGTCCCATGGGACTGTCCATTCTCCAACATCTCAACTCTCTTGGAGCCCGACAGGCAGGAGGCAGGGAGCATCTTACCATGTGGCACATGAGGCCAGTGTCAGCCTTCAGTAGTTTTTCCTGTCATCGGCCACTAGGCCGAGGGAACCAGAAGAATATGAGTAGCCTACCCTCTGACCCGAGCCAGCATAGCCCTGTGACTCCTCAGGATGAAGAGGAGGAGGAGGAGGAGGAAAGCTTTGGAACCCTCTCCGACAAGTACTCCTCCCGGAGATTATTTCACAAATCAACAGCCCGATTGTATAACCTTCAGCTCAGGGAACAGAGTGCCGAGGAAGATGAGGAAGATGGACTGGAGCCAAAATTCTGGCGAGGCCGGAAGAACACCCCGTACTGGTATTTCTTTCGGTGTAAACGCCTGATCAAGGAAGGAAAGGTGAGGAACCCTGGGATTCTTCTTCCTGCTGGAGCAGTTGCTTTGTGTATTTGGAAACCAACCCAGTCTTCCCAGGTGTTAACTACTGGTGTGCTCAGCACTCAGACCACAAGCCTTGACCCTGGTGAGCCATCAGTCTCATGGCACTGAGGATTCCCTGGCTGCTGCAGTTATGTTCGTATCTCTCACTGGCCTTTCTGTGGGCCCTTGATCTGTGTATTCCTTATACTTAGCCACATAGTTACCTGTGAAAATCTAAACCTGAAATTTTTGTTCCTAACCTTGTTTATGCCACACGTCCTTTTCCTCCAGTACTAGAGATTGAATTTAAGGCCTTTATACTGACTGATCTTTACAGCCCCTGTTTATTTATTTTTTAAAGCTTTTAATTTTGTTTTTTTGGACATAGGGTCTCACTATTATAGTTCAGGCTGGTTTCGTTCTCATAGTAATCCTCCGTCCTCAGCCTCCCAAATGCTGTGATTGCAGCCATACGCCACCATGTCCAGTTTTATATTTTTAGAGATCGTTTCACTGACTTGCCTAGGGTGGTCTCCAGTTTGTAATCTTTCTGTCTCACCCACACTGAGTTTCAGGATCACTGGTGTACTTCAGCTTGTCTTTTCCATGCTTCCTGTGTGTCACTAATTGGTAGAACCGTTACTTCACTTCACCAAGGCCATGTTTCCTTTGGTCATGTGGCTTTTTTCTCTTTCCCTTAACAACTCTACTTCCAAATTGTTGTCTCTTTCCCCCCAATTCCTCACAGCCATAGTCTTGAATGCTGAGGAACAGCCTCCTTAACCTCCTCAGTTATTAAGACCCTTGTCCCTAGGCTACTGGCTGCTTGTATCATCTTCCATCTTGCTGACCACTCACAACACAGCTGTCCTATTGGAGAGAAAGCAGATCATGTTTGTCCTCTTCCCCGTCCTCTTCCCAGAACTCTTAAATATTCAGTGGTGTTAATGTTCATTTTCTGGATGGAATGTGGCCTAGTGGTAGAGCAGTTGTACAGCATGCTTATGGCCTTATGTTCAATCCTCTTTTTTTTTTTTTTTTTTGTCTTTTGGGATAGGATCTTGCTATGCAGTTCAGGCTGGCCTTGAGCTCACTTTGCAGCCCAGGCTGGTCTTGAACATGTAAGATACTCCTGCCTCAGCCTCCTGCCAAGTGCTGGGATTACAGGCATGTGCCACCATACCTACCTTAGGTTCAATCCTTATCTGTGTGGAGGGGGTGTGGTTTAGTGATACAGTGTACCCTACTTTGAAATCCTAGGTTTGATTTCCATACCTCAGAAAGAGTTGGGAGTGGTGACATACACTGTGCTATGTGAGAAGCTGAGGCAGATTGCAAGTTCAAGCCCAGCCTGAGCAGTTTAATGACTCAGTAAGACCTATTTCAAAATAAAAAATTAAAATTGAGCTGGAGATGTAGCTCAGTGCAAAGGCCCAAGGTTCAATTCCCAGTATAGCAAATAAATAATTTTTAAAAGCTCATTTTTTGGTGAATTGATAAGTGGCCTTACTGTACATTTCTATTTGAAAATCTCTTAGTGTTTGTTGTGTACTTCATATGAATGAAATGTTAGGGTGTCTGGGATTTGCTTTTACAATGCTGTTTGAAGCCAGATGTGGTGGCATTTAGCTGCAGCTCCAGCACTTGGGAGGCTAAGGCAGGAGGATTGCTGAGATTGAAACCAGCCTAGACTATATAGTGAGTTCAGGGCCAGTCTGAACTACATAGCAAGGCACTGTTTCAAAAAGAGAGGGAAGGGGAGAGAGGAGAGAGATGAGAGAGAATATAGTCCCAATAGTTCAGCTAAAGGCCTGAGCTCAATTCCCAGTACCACAGCACGTCATGCTTTTTGGAAGAGGTTTGCAGCCTACAGATGAAACAGGATTGACCACACATTTATAGTCATTGTAGTTGTGTTATCCTCTCCAATTCTGTATGCATTTTGTTTTTTTGTCTGTTGTGTTTTGAGACAGGGTCTCGCTATGCAGTTCAGGATGGCTATAAGCTCACTTTTGTAGCCCAGGCTGGCCTCAAACTCACATCAGTCCTCCTGCCTCAGCCCCCCAAGTGCTGGGATTACAGGCATGTGCCATGACGCCTGACTGATTTTGTATACATTTTGAATTTTCCATAATGAACAGCTAAGAAATAAAAGCCAAAGTCCTCATAACGGCTTATGGAGCCTGCAAGATCTACTACTCCATCCTCTACCCCTCCATTATCTGTCCGCTCTCCTGCCCTCCAGTACCCTGCTGCAGTCACCTCAGTGCTTTACGCATTCAGCTCCCACATATACTCCTGCCTCAGGGCCTTTGCACGGGCTGCTCCCTCAGAGCTATGGGCCTCCTTCCTCACCATCTTAAGTCTGTGCGCATGTCACCTGGGTGAGGACTTACTTACCTGTATCTATCAGTGATTCCCTGACGCCCTTCTTTAGCACGTCTTGATTTTCTTTTTTTTTTTTTTGGTTTGTGATGCCTACCATCATTTGACAGATATATTTTTCTTTTCTTTCCTTCTTTTTTCTCCCCAGCTGGTTGAGGCTCTGGACCTGTTTGAGAGGCAGATGTTGAAAGAGGAGCGGCTGCAGCCACTTGAGTGCAACTACACGGTGCTGATAGGGGGTTGTGGGCGAGTGGGCTACCTGAAGAAGGCCTTCCGGCTCTACAATGACGTGAGTATGGGGCAGGGTTCCAGGGTCAACGGTCGGCCTAAGCTTCGGGCGAAGAAAGAAATAGGAGCAGATTCTGAGCAGTCCACTTGCTAATATGCTACCTTGGGTGGGTGACTTAAGCTCCCTGGCATCAGATTGTCAACTGGAGGTGATCTCGGATCATTAAATGAGACGATTTGCAAGTCCTCTAAACCTGCCTGTGCCAGCGTGGGCCCATGAAGCCCTTGTCTGCTGCCCTGCCTAATTGGCTCGTGCCGCTTTTTGCCCCTACCCATGCACATGCATGCACCACGCTTCCAAGGCTGCTACTCCCTCGGAAAGGGTTTATTTCTCCTGGAAGATAACTTTATTTTCCACTCATGTCGTCGTTGTCACTCTCGCACCAAGAGACGATTGCCTGTGGGAGTCCAAAAAGCGCCTCCCTCAAGGACTGTTGACTGTTCTAGAGATGGCTTGTCTCCCGTAGCCGGAAGCTAGAGGGTTCTCTTTTTTTGTTTGTTTGTTTATATAGTTTAATAATACCCTATTGAGCCAGGCATAGTGGCACACACCTGTAATCCCAGCACTTGGGAGGCTGAGGCAGGAGGATCAGTGCAAGTTCAAGATCAGCCTGGGATACAAAAGTGAGCTCAAGGCCAGCCTGAATTACATAGTGAGACCCTGTGTCAAAAAGACACAAAAAACAAAACCTATTAACACCAGTGTACAGATGCACAGTATTGACAGCATACTAAATAATATTAGAACTCACTTGTAAAATATTTTCAACCATAGGCACTGGTGGAACCAGGGCTATTATTCTGTCTACTATATCTTTCTTTTTTTTCATTCAAGAGAAATCAAAATTCCAGGTAGCATTAGAAAAGAACATACTTAACTGATTTTTACGCAGATATCCAAAAATCTCACAACTTTTATTGAAAATCTTGCAATTCTACTGTACAAATGAAAACACGTTTTTCAAACCTGCACTCATACTAAGCTCACAGAGGTTATAAAAATATTGTAAACCTAATAAGAACAATGATTTAGTAAAAGTTTTGTTTTTTAGAAGTCAAATTTTAAAAGGTCTGTATCTATACAAATATAAAATGCTTCTTTACTGCCTCTGACTGGTATTTGTGTCTAGGGAGCTTGAGGGGCCTCACTTCAGCAAGAGCTCCTGAGAATTCCAGTCATCTTGCCGTTAGGGACACCTGCTCTCTGCCTAATAATCTGTAGCTGCAATCCAGGAGGAGAAACTACATTTACAAATGGAGGGCTGTCCAGCTAGCTCAAAGGATTAAAGCACCTGCTTAGGCAGATGCAGGGTCTGGGGTTCAATCCCTGGCATGCTGTGCTGGCCCTGCCCCCTGGAGCACACTGAGACGGCAATTGAGTCTGGGCATGGTGGTGTGCACCTGTAATCCCAGCACTTGGGAGGCTGAAAACAGGAGGATCACTATGAGTCCGGTTTGTAGTGAGACCCTGTACTAAATACATTTAAAAAAATACAAATGGAAAAGTAACATCATAGCTTTTAAAAGACCTAATATGCTGTCCAGCACAGAAAGGCAAAAGGCCACCCTGATTGCTGAAAAGCCAGGGGCAGGCAGAGAGGGAGCAGTTGCTGGGGTTCTTGGTTACCAGGCTGGTAGCAGCCTTGGTGATCTTTACGTGACTAGCCTACATGTAACTTCACAGAAGCCCGTGCCATTCTTTATCACTTTATTGCCTTTTTTTATTGATATACTTTTTTAAATAAACATTTCACTTTGGAATACTTGTAGATTTATAAAAAAGTTGCAAAGACAATATAGAAAGTTCCAAACATTTGGGTGTGGTGGCGCATACCTGCAATCTTAGAACTCTGCGACGTTGAGGCAGGAGAATAACAATTTTGAGCTCAGCTGGGCATCTGACAACTTAGTGAGACTCTGTCTCCAAATAAAAAAAGGACTGGGGATGTAGTCAGTGTGAAGGCCCTGGTTCAATCTCTGGTACCAAAACAAGAAGAAAGTTTCCAAGTATCCCTTACCATTTCTACCTTGTTAATGTCTTACTTTGTGTCAGTGTGTTTGTCAGGACAAGGCAGCCAGCGTTGGGGAGTGGCTGTTAACTAAATCCCAGGCCTTATTTGAATTTCCCCAGTGTTAGCACTGACAGCCTTTCTTTCTGTGTCCAGTCTGGGCGCCCATATTGTCTCTGGCTCATGCAGTGGTATTTTCCTGGGCTTCCTTTTTCTTTGTGACCTTGATCATTTTAGGAGTATTGGTCAGACATTGTAAACTGCCTACATATGAGTGTTAAGATGCTGCTGCTTCATGATGAGGGAGAGTTGTGGCTTTGGGAAAGGGACGTCAAAGAGGTGAAATGTCCTTCTTGTGTCAGAATGTGTGCTGTCAACACCATGTCACTGATGACATTCACCTTGGTCACTCGGTGCAAGTTGCCAGGTCTGTCTGTACTTCCTCTTTTCCTCTTATTTTTCCTGTGTCATTTGCAGTATTCATGGGCCCTTGTGTGTACTGCCTTGGCTGCAGCATGACTCCTTCCTGCTTATTGCAGATACTGTCTGCCTTGTTCACCACTAAAGCTGCTGATTGTCTGCAGGCATATGCAAGTCCTTCGTCCACGTCTATTGAATACAAGCTATATGCAGAGTGTACATCTTCCTCCAAGGGGGACTCAGCCTCTGTACTTTTCAGATAAAAAAAATGTGTGGTCCAGGGATGAAGGGACATGACCAACATGTCCTCAGTTGAAACTGGAGCTGGAATTTGAGTCCTGAGCAGCCTGGTTCTAAAAAGCTCTTTGAAGTCCCTTAATGTCTTGTCATCTGCCCTCAGTGATCAGTGTCCTTTCTCTGGTTTGTCTTTACCAGGACATTTCCAGACTCAAGTCCCAGCCCCAGCCACTTGGATGCTTGTTAAGCTAAGTGTGTGTCTCAGGGGTCAGGGGCTGCCAGAGAACATCAACCTCAACTCCTGCTGACCCCTTTTAGTACTTTTCAAGGTGATGACCTCATCCCCAGTTTTTCTTTTCTTTTTAATGTATTTAGTACAGGGTGTACAGGGTATACGGGGCCTCATTACACAGATTGGATTCATAGTGATTCTCCTGTTTTCAGCCTCCCAAGCACTGGGATCACAGGCAGGATTACAGGTGTGTGCAACCATGTCCAGTCTCAGTTGCCATTGCAGCACGCCCCAGGGGCAGGGCCAGCATGGCAAGCTGTAGATCAAACCTGGGTCCCTGCATCTGCTTAAGCAGTGCTTTAATCTGCTGAGCTATGTGGCTGGCCCCCCAGTTTCTTAAGAGCTCCATCATCCACAACCCCTCAGCTAATGAGTACTTCGCTCTTTTTATTAGCTACATATCTACTCTCTGGCCCCTTGTCAGTCAGAGTGACTGAATCTGGCCTGAGGGTGGGGCCTCCAGATCTAGAGCAGGCTGAGCTCAAGTGGGACCAGAGAGATTGGTTTGTTGACATTTCTGAGGGTACAGGCACAGGGTTTTTGTTTGTTTGTTTTTTGTTTTTTGTCTTTTTGGAGACAGGGTCTCACTATGCAGTTCAGGCTGGCCTTGAACTCACTTTTGTAGCTCAGGCTGGTCTCGAACTCACACTAATCCTCCTGCTTCAGCCTTCCAAGTGCTGGGATTACAGGCATGAACCACCACGCCTGGCTCAGGCACAGTTTTTAAGGTCTCTCTGGTAAAGTCAAGGCTTAGATGCTAGATTTTGGTCTTCCCTTAGCATGGTCCAAGACTCTTTAATGTGGTCATGGAGATCTCTCTAGGGTCTTCTGAGGTTGCTGCTCATTTTTATCTTTACCTCTAAGTTTCTCCCATCTTGACAGATGAAGAAGCGAGACCTGGAGCCCTCAGATGCCACCTACACAGCACTGTTCAATGTCTGTGCTGAGTCCCCCTGGAAGGACTCAGCTCTGCAGAGTGCCTTGAAGCTCCAACAGCAGCTCCAGGCCAAAAACTTCCAGTTCAATCTGAAAACGTACCATGCCCTGTTGAAAGTGGCTGCCATGTGTGGGGACCTGAAGATGTGCCTTGATGTATTCAAGGTAGGGACATTTCTTTTGGCTCCTCTCAAGGGGGACCAGCCACCCATGACCAGGTAATCAGAGGTTGGCTTCTCCCCACTGTAGAAGGTTCAGGAAAGATAAGACAGCCGTCTGTTCTGGATCGAAGACTAATGCAACAAGACCCTGTGGCAGGAGGCCTGGGTCTGACACCCAGCGTGCTGCGGGACAGAAAAGCAGGAGAGTGACATGGGTGGGGTGGTGTCCTGTCCACCAGGTGTGCTGGAATAGTCAAAGTAGGTTTTGAGGACTAAACAAAAACACCCAAGATGACTTGTGAGAAAGAAGTTTCATTAAGGCATTAACAGCTGCTGGGTGTGGTGGTGCACACCTGTAATCGCAGCATTCTGGAGGCTGAGGCAGGAGGATTGCTGAGAGCTTGAGACCAGCCTGGGCTACACAGTGAATTTAAGCCCAGTCTTAACTACATGTTGAGACCCTGCTTCAGAAGCAAAAAGAAAAAGAAACAAAGCAAAACAACAGCAAAGGATGGAGTGAGCTGACGCGTAAGGTCCAGTGGTTGTGGGCTGGATAGGAAAGCTATCAGAAGGTATTCAGAATGGCCATTGGTAGCAGGATGGATTAGTTAATCCACAGAAGGTCTAGGGGGCCAGGTTCTGGTGAGTGGCTGTAGGCAGACAGGAAATGGCCAGAAGATCCAGTGGTGGTAGGTTGGACAGGAAATTTCCAGAAAGCTCAAAGTGTCCAGTGGTGACCAGGTGAACACAGTACCCCACGGAGCTCTGCTCTGCAGTTACTGTAGAAAGGGGATTTTCTAGAGTGAACTACACAGCAGCGGCATCCAAGGCTTGCTTTGTTCTCTTATATGATCAGTATTCCAAGAGATAGCTGACGCAGCGCATGGTGGTCAAGGTATTTTCTACAGATAAAATTAGTTTGCCCTGTTTCTTTTTCTTTTTTTTTTTTTTTTCAAAATTTATGATTCTTTTATTTTTATTATGGCCAGCTCAGCCGGTCCTAGGGGTGGGGCTGGCACAGCATGTTCCGGGGATTGAACCGTGGTCCCTGAGGTTGTCTAAGCTTGCCTAAGCAGGTGCTTTGGACCACTGAGCCATCTTGCTGGCCCTGCCCTGTTTTTAGTGTCATTCAGATCATATTTATCCAGACAGTGCAGAACCTGTGGGCTTACAATGGCCCCTTGACTTGGTAAGTCTTCAGAACACAAAACAGCATTTCAAAAATGTAGTGTTAGATGTCCCTTTTTCCTTAGGAATGATACAGGCAGGGAGCCCCTGTGCTGACTAAAGGGTCAAAGGAGGGACTTGAGGTGGAAGGAGGGTGTAGAGTAGGCTGCAGCTAACCCTGACACCATAGAGGCCCATGGGAACAAAACTCACCACAGAAACGCCACACAGTTGGGTCATTCGCAGGATTCCAGAAAGCACATCTTTCCACAAATGAGGAAATTAAATCATCTGGGAGCTGATGCCTACAGCAGGCTAGTGGTGGAGCTGGGGTAAGAACCCCCCTCTGCGCAGACCCTCGAGTTCAGGGACTAAGCAGACTGCTAGGCTGGGATTTGAGCTGCGCAGAGAGGCCTGGAGGCTGCAGGGCAGTGGTTGGATACATTGTTCAGGAGCTGGTGCTGAGCAGGCCCCAGATGGACAGAATTGCTGCTGGCCCTCGTGAGTTAGATGTCATGTGACACAAGCCTTGGCCCTGCCTCAGTTCCCAGTGGGACTGCTTGTTCTCTCCCCAGGAAATCATCCACAAGGGCCACGTGGTCACAGAGGAGACCTTCAATTTCCTGCTCATGGGCTGCATCCAGGATAAGAAGACTGGCTTCCGATACGCTCTGCAGGTCTGTGCCTCCTACCTCGGCTTCCTCCCCTCCCTCTGGCATGAGGCCATGCGAGGTGATGGGTCATGATCCTGGTCATGTTTCCTGAGCATCTACTACTGCCCCATGGGGAAGTTTGTTTTATTTTGTTTTTTGGTACCTGAATTGAACTCAGGGCCTTGTGCTTGCTAGGTAGGATGTTTTTGGTTTTTTTGAGACAGGATCTTGTTATGCAGTTCAGACTGACCTTGAGTTCACTTTTTTGCTTTGTTCTGTTTTGTTTTTGTGGGACTGGGGTTTGAACTCATGACCTTGCACTTGCCAGGCAGGCACAGAGCTATCTCCCCAGACCTTGAACTCACTTTTGTAGCCCAGGCTGGTCTCAACTCACACTGATCCTCCTGCCTCAGCCTCCCAAGTGATGGGATATTAGGCGTGTGCACTCCTAATATCTTTTATATTTGCCATCTTTTGGTCTTCTCGGCAGCTACTGCAGGGCACACTGCTCCCCCTTTTTATGGGGTAGGGAGAGCGGTTTCTTGAGGACACAGCCAGCTCAGATCTTGTGCTTTGCTGGGTGAGCAGCCCAGACCCTTGAACCTCATGGTCCCTGAAAACCTGCAACACACTTGTTAGGGCCCAAGTTCAGTCTGCCTCGCAGCCCTCCAGTCCCCTCAGCATCTCTGCAGGTGTAGCCCAGGGCTGTGGAATGTCCTTATCATTGCAAAGTCAGACCCAGCTCTGGTCTCCTCTCAGTGCCCTCCAAGCCCCATGAGTTGGTGTGGCTTCCAAGTCGCCTCTGTTTCTCTGTTGTCAGAAGTACTCCGCAGACCAGCAGCATTAGCCCTGTCCTGCCAATGGCAGCAGTGAGCAGCCATCCTCTGATCCTCAGGAGCTTCCTTGAAAAATAGCTAAGATGTAGTTCTTAGCTCTGTCCTAGTTAGAAATAATCTGTTACCCTAATGCTTGTGTTGTGTACTTAAGGCCTGCTGTTGCTGTGTATCAGTAGTCTTACCCAATTTTTTCCTTTTTTTTTTTTTTTTTAAATTGAGGATTGAAGCCAGGGCATTCACACTGAGCTACCTCTCCAGGCCTTTTTTTATTTTGAGACAAGGTCTTGCTAAGTTGCCAAGGCTTGGCTTGACTTTGTGATCCTCCTGCCTCAGCCTCCCAGAGTACAGGGATTACAGGCATGAGCCACCATATCTTGTTTGTTAGCCGTATATTGCAGCTGAGGGAACTGAGGCTCATAGCAATCAGTAGCTTGTCTGAGGTCACACAGCCACGGAGGGGTTGCTTTGATCCTCAGTTCTGAATCCCTGCCACCACACTCTGCTACTGTGGGAGAGTGAGTATCCCTTACGCCTCCCTTTGGGTAACCATGCCTTGAAGGATGTAGCTGCCAAGACCCTGCCCCGGTAGGCAGTGGCCCGCTTGCCAGATTTGCCAGCTGGGCGTGACTTGCTCTTGCCAATCCATAGGCTCCTCCGATGAAGGCAGAGTGTCAAAAGTGTTCCCAGCCGTAGCGTGAATGTGGACTTCTCTTGAGCCCACTGGTGTAGTAGAGTGAGTCCATTTGGTATTTCAAAGATGTGTGTCTGTGATCCCAGACCTCAGGATGCTGAGGCAGGAGAATCTCCCCATATGAAAAGCAAAACAAAACCCAGAAACAGCATTGTCTTCAGCCTGCTTGTAACCTTAACACTCTGGAAACATGAGGCTAGAAGATTGAAAGTTTATGCCCAGCCTGGGCAATGTAGTGAGTTAGCAAGATCCTACCCCAAAATAAAAAAGGGTCGGGATGTATCTCAGTGTGAAGGCAATGGGTTCAATCCCTTGTACCACAAAAACAGAAGAAAATGACATAGTCTGGGTTAGTATCAGAGCTGCCCAGATGGGATCAGAGCTGTGTTCGTTGATCCACGTGGTATGATGCTGTGGAGATTAGAATAATCTTGTCTCACAGGGAAGCAGCGTCCTGGGATCCACAGTAGGAGGGGTGAGGGCTTCTCCTGCAACTGCCTAACGCTACTGCTATACTCTGTTGGCTCTGACCTGCCCTCTGCCTGGTCTCAAGGAAATCTGGGCCAGAACGGAGAGTGGGCTCTTGGAGGTACTCTTGAATCCTGGTCTGAAATGTTAGCTGGACTGTTGCAGAACTGAGGCTCTCTAGTCATCCATCCATTAGTGGAGAGCAGCAGAGGGTAGGCAGGGGCCCCGGGTAAAGGAAATCTGGGAGAGGGTATTGAGATGTGAGAACAATTTTGAGGTGAATTTGAGGAGGGAGAAGAAAGTTTCTGGCTCTATTAGGCCTCCTAGGAAGTTCTACAATTCACATAGTTCTTAGTGTCCAGAGCTGGGTAGTGAGTTAGAAGCATTTGTTTTATTTACTTGACTTTTTTTTTTTTTTTAAGATGAGGTCTCACTATGTTATGCAGGGTAATCTTGAACTCTGGGTCTTCAGCAATTCTCTTGCCTCAGCCTCCTGAGAGCTGGGACTAAAAGTTGTGCACCACCATATCACACTGTCTTTTTTATTTATTTATTTTTTGCTCCGCCTGGGATTGCACCCAAGACCTGAGGTCTAATAGGCAAGTGCTATACCACTCAGTCACACCCCCAGCAATAATTTAAGATGTTGAGGGGAGCAGTTATGGGGATTCACCAAGGGGTGCCACTGAGCTACACCCCCAGCCTCCCTGTCCCACCACCGCCTCACAGTGCTTACTTCTGCTGAAGGCCCTTCATGGCAGGGGCCCTGAGCTGGTGTCTTATCTCTCCCATGCAGGTGTGGAGGCAGATGCTGAGTCTGGGGCTCAAGCCAAACCGGCAGGGCTACAACCTGCTTTTGGGGGCAGCTCGAGACTGTGGCTTGGGGGACCCAGATGTGGCCTCCAGGTTGCTCTTGAGATCCGGGAAGGAGATGGTCCTGATCCAGTCCCTGGAAGGCAAGCATCGGGTGGGGAGGAGAGTCCGGCACAAAGCAGGTGGTGGCATGTCAGCCCATGTGGAGCTGCTAGAGAGGCAGCTCTTCATGGAACCTTCTCCAACATGTGAGGCTCCTCCAGAGCCTTTGAAAGCTGGACTGCTTGGCAAGGCCCAGCCTGAGGTGGAAACCAAGGCAGAACCCAGCCACACTGCAGCCCTTACCCTTGGACCCCTAAAACCACCTCCCTTGGAGCTGGAGATCAACCTCCTCACTCTTGGAGCTGTCCCCCCAACTGTGGTCTCACTTGGGACAGTGGCCACCCCTGCTGACAAGCTGGTCTTGATGGGGGGCTTGGAAGGCTTTCTGAGCAAGATGGCAGAGCACGGGCTACAGCCTGACATCAAGACCCTCACGCTGCTGGCTGAGGTGGTGGAGCCTGGGAGCCCTGCAGAGTCCTCGCTGCTGACTGTCCTGGATAGGCATCAAGTGGAGGCTGATGTGACATTCTTCAACACACTCATGAGGAAAAAGAGCAAGTTGGGGGACCTGGAGGGGGCGAAGGTGAGGGGCATGGGATGGGATCTCCCCCACTTCCTTCTCTGACCCTTGCTTCTAGCATGTGGCTCACTCACTTGTTGACAGACACCTCTGGAGCCCTGCTCAAGCCTGGCCCTGGGTGAAGCTGGGCTGGAGCCATGAACCAGGCAGACACAGCCCTGCCCGTTTGGTGGAGCTCAAGGACTGATGGGGATGGAGGGGCCAAACATGTTATTACATGGGCAAGGGGGTACAAGCTGGGCAGGTGCTATGGGAGAGGCCGTGGCCTTACTGAGCCAGCTATGAGAATTCACCTGGGGAGGCAGCCTCTGATGGCTTCAGGGACTCCAGTCAATGTCCCTGTCTTCATGCTTCAGGTCCTGACACTGCTTATTGTGTGCTAGATGCTGTTCTTAGAGCAGAGCCTCATGTCCATCTGCTGCTTTACTGATCACACCTTCCAGAAGGCACTGGTGGGAATGTGAAGCTCTTACAGGGCTTTTTTGTTTGGGGTGTGTGTGTGTGTGTATGCGCGCGCCTGTTGCTTTTCTGAACTATTGGGGTTTGAATACAAGCCCTTATACTGAGGTACATCCCTGACTCTTTTGTGATATTTTGATTTTGAGATACAGAGTCTCACTAAGTTGCCAATGCTAGGCTTGAGTTAAGGATCCTTCTGCCTCAGCTTCCCAGAGTGCCAAGATTAGGGAAATGTACCGTGACTCCGAGTATAACAGGGTTTTGGGGGATTTTGTTTTTTGAGTCAGGGTTCCACTATATAGTTCAGGCTTGCTTTGAACTCACAGTGATCCTTCCCTCTCAGCCTCCTCAGTGCTTGGACTATGGGTGTGCACCACCATGTCTGGCCCACAGAGGGTTTTGTCTATTTCTAGGACAAATTTTTATGTGATGTTTTGTTTCATTTAAGACAGGCTGTCCTTGTGTAGTTCAGACTGGCTTTGAACCCCAGCTGGCCTTGAATTAATGATCTTCCTGCCTCAGCCTTCTGAGTGCAGGGATTATAGGCATGTGCCACCACACCTGGCTTATGTACACCTTTTTCTTTTTTCTTTTGGCAGGATGGGGGTTTAAACTCATGACCTTGCACTTACCAGGCAGGCACTTGTGCCACACAGCTATCTCCCTGGCCCCTGTACACTCTTTTGTTGTTGTTGTTGTTGCTAGCGGCACTGTCTTAGGCACCTTTAATGTAGCTATGTTCTGTCCCTTCAGGCCTGCAGTAGGAACACACCTTCTTGGAGCAGGCTAAGTGTAATAGAACCCCGTTGGCCCTCTCCAGCTCAGCCAGTGTATGGAGCGACCCCCCTCCTCCTCCCTCATACCTGTCCAGGTGCTGCTTGCACCAGCACTTCCAACATTGCCCAATGTCAACTCCTGCTCTGGACTCTGCTCTCAAGGAACCTGGTGCTGGGACCGAGGGCAGGCATGGCCAGCTGGGGAGTGTGTGGTGGCAAGTGGAGTCAGGAGTAGAGAAGGGACAGGCAGGGTCATGGCGCATATGCTGAAGAGCTGTGCCCTAAGCAGAGCTATGCCCCTGGGGTCTCCAG
This sequence comes from Capromys pilorides, assembly GCA_004027915.1. Lineage (NCBI taxonomy): Eukaryota > Metazoa > Chordata > Mammalia > Rodentia > Capromyidae > Capromys > Capromys pilorides. The sequence goes on from PVKN010001406.1 coordinate 43,039, forward strand.
TGTTCAGCCAGGGGCCCCATCAGCACTAGAGGGTCACAGGTCACAGTGACAACATATCTGTCTTCAGGCGCTGTTGCCAGTCCTGGCGAAGAGGGGACTCATCCCCAATCTGCAGACATTTTGCAACCTGGCCATTGGGTGTCACAGGCATGGGGATGGTCTGCAGCTGCTTGCAGACATGAAGGTGAGAGAACCCAGATGTAGGCAGTGTGCCCCTGGGGCATTGGAGTGCTCTGGGAAGGAAGGGTGTAGGGTGGGGCAGCTCTATCTGCTGCAGAATGGCCATCAGCCGTCTTTGGGGCAAGGAGACCCTGGTGAGCTGCTGTGACAATGGGCACAGAGAGCATGCTCATCTTGAAGGTGCTGGCGGCATCTATAACCATACCACTGTGAACATGCCCGATCTTGTATGATCTTGGAAAAAAGGGGTGATAGACCTGGGTGCTCTGAGAGGTGTGTCTAGAGGGGAGATGGATCAGAAGTCCTAGGGGTGCTGACGTGGTGGCTCAGCACTTGGGAGGCTGAGGCTGGAAGGTAGTTGTGAGTTTGAGACCAGCCTGGGCTACAAAGTGAGCTCAAGGCCAGCCTGAACTACATAGGGAGACCCCCATCTCAGGAAAAAAAAAAAGAGTAAAGGAAGTAAAGGACCGTTTTCATAGCCTCTAAATAGTTCTGATACACTACACTAAGTGGATTTCATGTGGCGTTAACAGAGGGCCTTGGTGGTCATTCCACCCGGCCAATGCTGTTTGCTTTTCTAGGCTGACCACCATCTCCTGGTGGTGATGTCACCAATAAAGACAGGAGCACGAAGTGAGCCTCCTGCCTCACTTTCTGCTTGAGTCAGTTGGTCTCTGAGCAGCAGAGAAGACTGCTAGAGTTCTCCTGATATGCCGGTGAGCTGCTTGTCCCAACCACTGCCATTATCTTGCTAACTAAGAGATGTTGATGTTCCAGAAATCCCAGGTGACTCCAAACACCTACATCTACAGCACGCTCATCAATGCAGCCGTCAAGAAGCTGGACTATGCCTATCTTACTGACATCCTGAAGGACATGAAGCGCAGCAGAGTTCCCGTGAATGAAGTTGTCATCCGCCAGCTGGAGTTTGCAGCTGCATACCCACCCACCTTTGACCGAGTAAGGCCACCAAGCTCTGGGGTGCTTATTGTTTCCTTGACTATGGCCATCCTGGTTCCAGCCTTTTGGAGCTGGCATTCCCTTGTTTAAAATTGTCCAGCAGCTTCCCTTAAAAATCCCAGTCTTCGGCTGTGTGTCCCTAGCGGCTTTTCATGCTTGACTGTTGGTCCTGCTGGCTTCTTTCCTGCCTTGGAAACATCTGTCTCCTCTCTGCCTCAGATTAAAATTCTTTCTGCCATAGGACCCTGCTTGAAAAGCCTTTCTTCAGGAATGCCCTGCTGCCTGCCTCTCCTCACAGCATAGGGGCGAGCATAGGGGAGCAGTAACGATGGAGCCCAGACAGGAAAGCTGACAATAAATGGCACAGGGTAGGGGCAGGGACTCAGGAACCCTCTGAAGCAGGGAGCACTCAAGTGCCACCGGGAAAGCTGGCTAGGAATGCGTTGAACAGGGAAGGGTGTGTCAGGGCAGAGGGCACAGCTGGGTGTCTTTGGGCTCTTTTCTCATTGAATCCTCAGTTCTACCAGATGGCAAGTCTTTGCCAGTTGCATGTTGCAAACACTTCTGGTTGCTGGATTCTTTCTATTGTGGTTTAGGAACCCCCACTGGGGTCCTCTTAGATCTAGCAACAGTCACAAGACTACCTGAGGCCTAAAAGTTCCTTTACCATATGAACCATACACCAGGACTCCTTGTAACTGTGAGGATTGTGATTCTGTCAAGTTTTGCTTTTTTATCCTTAGGCAGAGTCTTGCGGTGTAGTTCAGGCTAGCGTTAAACTCTCGGCAATCCTGTCTTAGCCTTCTTAGTGCTGGGATTTTAGTTGTGAGCCACCATGCCGAGCAAGTTTTATTTCTTGTGTACTTTCAGGCTGTACTGGGTACTTTCAAGTTTGGAACTGATAAATCTTTTGAATCAAACCTTTTATCCTATGTGGAGACATCCTTCATCTCTGATCATACCTTTTCTGCGCAGTTCCCTTCCACTTTCCTTCAGGTCCTACTATATTTGGTGTATCTTGGTTTTCCTTTTACAGCTTCTCTAGGGAGACAGTGACTGTGCTGAGAGGGAAGTACTTAGCAAACCAGAGGCCCCTGTTGGTGGGACCCAGGGTTCTAGCTCAGAGGCTGGGGTGACATCGACGGGTCAGGGAGAACTGCAGCACACCTCAAGACACTGCCATAGTGAGCTTCCTGTGCTGCCGCCTGTGGCCCCCTGAAGGGCAAGCCGCAGCAACCAGCTTCGAGGCCTGAGCCTTGCTAGGGCTGGGGATCAGCTGTACACGACTTGCAGGGATTTGGATTGCCCAATAACTCCCCTCAACCTCATGGTTTTTTTTGTTTTTTTTGTTTTCAATTATAGTATCAAGGGAAGAACACCTACTTGGAGAAGATTGATGGCTTCCGGGCTTATTATAAGCAGTGGCTAAAAGTGATGCCAGCAGAGGAAACCCCCCACCCCTGGCAGGTATTCCGGACCAAACCCAGCGGAGACCAGGACACTGCCAGAGACGCTGGTGTAGACAGAGGCCTTGGGGACAGGTGATAGGGCACATGGCTGCAAGAAAACATACTGACCTTTCAGTGCCTTGTGGGAGCCACATCATGCTGCAGGTGTTGGTTTGAGGATGTGTGCCAGGCCCAGGCTGTCTAAATTCACAGAAGGCCTTGGAGCAGCTCAAGCCACCCTTACCTGAGAGGCTGTCATTCCCATAGCACTTCTGATGAGGTAGGGCTAGAAATGAATCCCAGAGACATGTGGGTCCTGAGCCTGGTGCTTTTCCAGATTATATGGCTTGCTGCCCTGAAGGAGCAACAAGGACCCAAGAGGCTTAAAGGTTTTATTATGAATCACAGCTGGTGAATTGGGCACTGCTCCAAGAGCTGCTCCCAGGGAAGTGGGCAGCACATTAAGAACCCACAAGGTCCGAAGTCCAGGATGGAGAGGACTCAGGGTCAGATGACCTCAGCCAGAGCAGCCCCGGCAGCCACAGTGCGTGCACTCGATGATACGACCCTGCAACAAAGGACAGCTGACCATGAGACACCATGCTCAGCTGGTACCACACACCTGCCACCCCCACACAGTGGCCCCGAGTAGGGTACCAATGAGACTTCCTGTAGGACAGCTCCTTCCTGCAGGAACCCTTCACGGACAGTACTGGATGGGGATTTCCATTTCCTTATGGAAAGGGAAACACAAGCCAAGCCCACGACTGTAATCCCACCACCTGGGAGGCTAAAGCAGGAAGATCACTATGAGTTTTAAACTAGTCTGAGGTACAAAGTGAATTTAAGGTCGCTTAAATTTACCTTGTGGCAAAAATAAAAAGGAACAGTGACTGTCAACACTGATGTTACATTTGTATAAATTCATGTTAATTTAATGTACATCTTTGCTCAGGAGAAAAAGTCTGTGGATGAGTCTTTCTACTGATGAGCTGAGGTGGGTGTGCTATAGTAGCTGAGGGGCCTCACTGCCACTTCTTGGCTGGACACTTGTTAGTAAGAACACTGGACTGAAGGGTGAGTGCACCTGACTTCCTGTGGTCAGCGAGACAGTACATTCGTGCTTGAACTTTCACACATACGAGGAGATAGACTTGCCTGTGAGTGAGAGGCCCTGGCACTGAGCAAAGCTCTAGGAGCTAACTCTCGGTACAGCAGTGGGAGGGGCGCCATGGATTTGAAATGCAGGTATGAAGTAAGGAAAACAAGGCTAAGCTGCAAGATGGGTCACCTGGCCTGACCTTCAAATGTCTGCCCAGGGGGTGTGTGGATGTGTGTGTGCAGTGTGCCAGTTACTCTGCCTCATTCTGCAGCTCTATTCTGAAAGGCAGGAAAGCCAAGCTCAGTACTACACACTTTGGCACTCTCAGGGTGCCAAGATTGGCTTAAAAGTACGATGGCTGTGACATGACTGTCACCCTTCCGTGACGAGTCTTCCCACCACTTTGAGATTCAGCTAGATGCCCAAAAGTGGAGTTTGGCCCCAGACCAATCAGAATCACTACCAAACCTGGCTAGCACAGAACCCCCAACAAAGGGACTCATCCCAGAAGGATGGGCAGCCGGACTGAGTGACAAAAACCACACTCCAGCCAAACCAAATGCTGCAAAGCTGCTTGGAGATGACAGGGCAGTGTTCTGAAAAACTGAGTAAAACAGCTAACTCGATGGGCCAGGAAGATAGCTCAGGGGAATAAGTGCTTGCCTGGGAGAAGCACAAGGCCCTGAGTTTGATCCCTGGTACCACCCCCCACTCCCCACCCCCCCAAAAAAAGAAAACTGCTAACTCAAGCCTTGGGCCTTACCACTTCCAGCTTGCTTTTGGGAACGCGGCAAATGCAGTTTGTTCCAAAGTTGGTGTCCCGAGTCTGAATGCATCGCAGGCAGCACAAGTTCTCATACCCTTGCTTTTTCCACTTTGCAATCAGGTTTTTGTCTGCATAGCCTTCTTTAATGCAGTATTCATAAAGTTCTGTCAAAAACAAGGAAAGGGGGCCAGTGAGATGGTTCAGTGGTCTAAAGCGCCTGCTTAGGAAAGCTCAGGCAACTGCAGGGACTGCGGTTCGATCCCCAGCACCACATGCTGCACCAGCCCCACTACCAGGGCAGGCTGAGCCAGCCATAAAATAAACAAGCAAACAAACAAATAAATAAATAAAAATTTAAAAAAAATATATTAAAAAAAAAAAAGGAAAGGCCATCAGACCACAGCAATAACAAACCAGATCCACCCTTGGTTAAAAAGAAAAATTTCTCCATTTTTCATGATAAGAAAACCTATGATGCTTAGAAACTGCAAGGATAAGGACTGTTATCTAAATAGTTATAAAGTTACTCAAGTTCAAAGGCCAAGACTGAATTTAGCCAATTACCTCTGCTTATGGCTTTCCGCTTGTAAAAGAGATCAAAGATATAGCGGGTTTTCTGGTGGTGGATTCTGAAGATGGGCCACAGAGATTCCACTTTCCTCTTTCCCTCATGAGGTTCTGTTTCAGCTAGAGAAAAAAAAAAAAAGTGCACAGTAGGGTTAGTCTGCCACTGCACGGGATGGAGGTTTTTTGGGGTAGGGACTGTTAATAACTGGATAATAGACTGACCAAGGTGGCCTATAATCCCAGCACTTACAAGACAAGAGGATTATGGATTTGAGGCCAGTTTGTGTTACACAGTAAGATCCTATCTCAAAAGAAAAAAAGGGCCACTTTATATACATTAGTATGTAATCAAAATGAGACAACACATGATGGTGTGAATGCAGAGAAACTGGAATTCTCACACTGTTGTGGTAGAAATGTGTAAGAGTACAGCTACTGCAGAAAATAGTTTGGCAGGCCTTTGAGAACTTAAATGTTACTATCCGACCCAACAATTTCACTCCTGGGAATACACAGGGAACTGAAAACAAATAGGCCGTGTACACACTTGTACATGAACACTCACCATAGTGAAAAAGTAGATATAATGTACAAGTCTTCCAACTGATGAATGGATGAACTGTGTGTTCTACCCATAAAAAGGGTTATTCAGGTGTAAAAAGAAATGAAGCTCATCTTAGCACACTGGGCGGCTGAAGCAAGAGGTGCCAAACTCAAGCCCAGCCTGGGCAAACTGAAACTTGGCAAGACCTGATTCAAAATCTTAACCACTTACCAGTCCAATTATTTAAATACAGGATAACTAAAACTTGTATATTTTTATTTATTTAATTTTACTTTAGTCTTTTTGAGACAGGGTCTCGCTATGCAGTTCAGGTTGGCTTTGAACTCACTTGTGTAGCCCAGTCTGGTCTCAAACTCACACTGATCCTCCTGCTTCAGCCTCCCAAGTGCTGGAATTATAGGTGTGTGTCACCATGCCTGACTTTTTCATTTATTTTTTATAAGAATATAATAGGAAGTATAAAATGTCAATTTTATCAAATTTATTCAATATTGCCTTCCCATTGGATCCCGATTTTAATTTTACCTGAGCAATGGTGCTCATTATAATCTCATTGGTTGACCAGTCTTTGTCCTATCATACCCACCTAAGTGAGTTCCTACGTCTTCTCCACAACCTTAGACCCACTTTACCACATGGTTTTCCTCTATAAAAGTCCCTGGAAGAGACAGCTTCCCAGGGACACCCACTTGGGACCCTCCTCCTGTCCCTCTCTCAGATAGAAGCTTTCTTTCCCTCAATAAATATGTTCTGCTCATTTAAAAAAAATTTTTTTTCAATACAGGAATCAACTTGGCTGGTTGTGGCAGGGCACACTTGTAATCCCAACACCTGGGAGGCTGAAGTGGGAGAGTTACTTTGAGTTCACCAGCCTGGGCTACACAGTTCAAAGTGAGCCTAAATTACATAGTGAGACCCTGCCTAAAAAAAAAAAAAAGAAAAAGAAAAAATTAACTGGTTGAAATGATTCCTGTGAGCGAAGTACAGGATAGCATGCAAACAAATGCACTGCCGCCCTAGTGATGCTTAGGTTAAGTGTTAAAAAAGGGCTGGGAAATGTAGCTCACCGTAAAGGTCCAGGTTCAATCACTAGTATAAGACACACAATGTAGCACACATTTCAACATGGATGAAGAAGTTTGAAGTATAAAACTGGTGATGCTTGCACAACTCTGAATACACCAAGAACCTCATAGCTACATGCTTTGAGAGGGTGAATTTCTTGGCATGTGATTATTTCCCAAGCAGTTACCAGAAGTGATTCAAACATCATTTTAAATTTATTTTTTTCATTATCTTAAATTTAAAATGCTTTCTAGATTAGATAAATTAGCAAACATTTTAAAAGATCATTTAACAATAATCTCTGTTAACACTCTGGTCTCATTTCTCTAGACCTATTTCTGCAGCCTACTAACTTTTCAAGATAGTTCTGAGCTTATAGATATCCAATTTAGTAATGATCTTTAAAGATTTTTAAATCTCTAGACCTATTTCTGCAGCCTACTAACTTTTCAAGATAGTTCTGAGCTTATAGATATCCAATTTAGTAATGATCTTTAAAGATTTTTAAAAAATTAATTAATTAGATATGAGGTCTCATTACACTTGTAATGATCCTCCTGTCTGAGCCTCCCCAGTGTTTGGGATTATAGGTTTGCACAGTACACCTGCAGTTTTGGGGCTGGCACAGCATGTGGTACTGGGGATTGAACCAGGGTCCTTGCACTTGCCAGGCAGGTGCTTATGCTGCTGAGCTATCTCCCTAGTCCAAATAATCTTTAAAGGGCCTCTAATTTCATTTTCTAGATAAAATCCTTTAGGACCAAGGAAGAAAGAACTAAAACGAGTGCTGCAATCTGAAGTTTTTCAGAGATGCCAATGACTGCTTCAATGGGTATAAAATCAGGTGATACAATTTACCCCGGCAAGGTAGAGGTTCAGAGTTTGAGGCCTCAGTGCTTTGTGGATTTTTCTTTAGACTAACTAATAAATTGTTCTCAGAATCTCCCTGGAATTTGGAAGAAAGCCCAAGTAACATCTGCAAACTTTTTTTTTTTGGGGGGGGCAGGAAGATTACAAGTAGCCAATCTGAGTGTTACTCAGTCTGTGGCTACTAACTGGCTGCTGCCTTCTACCCCACTTGCCACAGATACACCAGCATTCCTGAATCATAACAGGTTGCTGTACTTCGTGCAGCTACTTTGAGTGGCTCAGTTCTGTTCTTCTAAGAGCCCTGAGATGCTGCCAAAATGCCCTATGCCTAAGACTTTATTAATAACTGTGGAAGACATGCCATTATTTAGGGTTTAAACTGTAAAAACAGGCATTTTTCTGATTATGTCTGAAATTTGTAGCTTTTTACAAGTCACAAATACTGTAGGAACAGAACCTCTGTGAATTTTGGGGGCTCACTGTACTCACACCCACTGTAATAAGTTAGTTCCCTCTTACCAATCAAAATTGATCTTTGTCTACTACTGCCTCTCAGTTTTGTTTGAAATGGCTCTTGTTCTGCTGCCCAGGCTAGACTCAAACTCATGATCCTCCTGCTTCAGCCATTCCAGTAGCTGTGATTATAGGTATCTGCTGTCATACCCAGCTGCTCTCAGTTTTTAGGGCACAGGGGAAAGACAAGTAGTATTCAAGAAAACTATGCTTCTATCTCTTCCAACTTTCAAGCCTATTACTAGGATTTATAGTTTTACTTGACAGAAAGAATTCTGTGAAGAAAGCAAAAGATACTGAAGACTATAAACCCATGCACCTGTGATGTCCCGGGAAGGATCTGCTCTTAGTACCCAAGGAACATGAGTGGGCAAGGCAGAAGACCCTGTTGTGGACACTGGATAGCCTTGGAGATCTAACACATCTCAGACTTAATCTGTGTAGAACTGAAATCCTTGTTCTCCTCTCTCAAAGCTGCCTGCTTTCTCAGGCCAGAAGTCAGGGAGCCATCCCTGACTCTTCATTCTTTTAACTCAGCAAATCCAGCAGTGATGAGCCTGTATTTCCACATGGTAAAACAGGTTCCAGCTTTGGCCTCTTAACTTTAATCTACTTTGTCCCAGAGGTCCCCATCATTTTCAACACAAAAGCCAGGTGTCTGACTGCACTCATTTTCTTGGGCTGCTATTCTCATTCTCCCCCATCCACCTTTTTTTCTTAACTGGGTCTCAGTACACAATGCAGGCTGGCCTTGAGCTTGCTTTATAGCCTAGGCTGGCCTTGAACATGTGATTGTTCTGCCTCTACCTCTCACAACGTTGGGACTATCGGTGCATACTACCATACGGCTTATTTACTTTATAATAGAAGAAAACAGTAACATCAACTATGTATAAAGTGATAGCCTTCCTTGTAGCTCCGGCTCCACCTACAGCCCTAACCCACAGGGCCTCGTGGCAGCCAGTTGCCTGAGCTTCGACAGCAGCCAGGCACAGCTGGAGGGGAGTAAGCTTGGTGGATTTGGACCCAAACTCCCGTAGGTGCTAACGGCATAACTTCACCAAAGTACAGAGATCACTGTTATACAAAATGATAAAGACAAGGAGTAAGATGCAATCTCAGATCCAAGCCTACCCAGAACTAATACAGGAGACACTACCACAGAAGAAAATGGGAATCATGCAGGGGAAACCTCTAAATTGGCAGCATCTGAGGTAGACAGACAACTGCAGAAATGTATAGAGCAACTCAGAACAGAGATAGCATCTGAATTTAAAAAAGAAATGCATGACTTAATAGAATCTGAAGTGGAAAAAAAAACTGCAGAAATGTATACAGGAAACCAGAACAGAAATAACCTCTGAAGAAAAAAAAAGACATCTCTAATTTAATAGCATCTAAAGTAGGGGAACAACTGCAGAAAGGTAAGGATGAGAGTAGAGCAGAAATAATCTCTGAACTAAAGAGAGAAAGGATAACTATAATGAAAGACTTAAGTAATATTAAAGAAGACATTCATAAAAAATTAGGAGAATAGAAAAATGGATTCCATGTCTGAGCAATACAAGAAAGAAATAGATTGCATGAAACAGATTCAAAGAGATACACGAGAAAACAAAATCTTAATCACAACCGTATGAACAAAAGTGAAGATAGAATTTCATATCTTG